>APFE031713850.1:0-29390 GCA_000404065.3 Pinus taeda
GGCCTGACAGAGACTCTCTCTCTCAAAGGCCTGATCTTTAGTATCAATGGCCTCTCTCTCTCTACTCTACCCGTAGGCTTACAATTATACATGAAAGGTTCGTTAAACTAATCCTGGTTCGACTACTAAATCTACTAAACTAACTCCTAAATCCTTTATCCTCTCTGTCCACTTCTAATGTACATTTAATTCCTAAGAGCTCTCCTAAGTTCATCAAATCATGGAACTGCTTAAAGAGTCATAATTGACTTTGGACTCTTTTGTCATTATTCCCACTCATGTTCTCATTTAATTGAGATCATTTACAAACATCTCACATTATCTAATTAAATCACCTAAAAGCATACATATTACATTAACTTGAGACTTAGGAAACTAATTACCTTAAAACACATTACCCCCCTATGTCTACTTAATTACAATGATTTTCTCTTGGGTTGACTGCTCCTACATCATAATTCCAGTAAAATGGAGAGGTTTTAACCCTGGCTTAAAACATATTATTTTTGTTCTTGTTCTTCTTGTTTGGTAGTAGTTTTATCATACTACAAACATAATAATAATAAGAGAAGCTAACAAGTAAGATAAGTAAAAAGAAATCACAAGGAATTATCAAAGAAAGAGAAATCAATATAATCATTGCCCTATAGATTTGTCATCAAGATGGGTTTGGAAAATGTTCGCTCTATTCATTTCTCTCCTATCAATCTCTTATTCCATGCGTTTACCCTATTATGTTCAATTATTTCAAGGATAAGTTGTTTTATTCCAT
Organism: Pinus taeda; assembly: GCA_000404065.3. Taxonomy (NCBI): domain Eukaryota; kingdom Viridiplantae; phylum Streptophyta; class Pinopsida; order Pinales; family Pinaceae; genus Pinus; species Pinus taeda. Next base: position 773 of record APFE031713850.1, read on the forward strand.
CGTGGTGGGGGCTTCACTATGTTATCTTCTACTTGTGTTTAGTTATGTAGTCCAAACACCGTTGGTATTTAGTGATTTATGCACAATGGTTATTTGATTATTATGCTATGGAGATGGTAGTTTCTTTCAACTTTGGTTTGGTTTTCTCCTCAAATTTGTTTACACAATTATTTTTCTCATGTCTTGATAGATATAAGCATCTATTCTTAAATTGTATCTATGGTATGTGATAGGTGAAGGAGGGTTGAAGAAATATCATGGCAAGATGGAGGCCATCATGAGGTGGGAAGTACCTACTAATGTTTATGAAATCAAGAGTTTCATTGGGAAAGCATAGTATCTAAAGAAATTCATAACCTCATTTTCTCCTTGACAAAATTAAAGAAAACCTTCTTAAAAGTTTCTCACTAAAATGTTTTCTATTTATCTCTAGAATTTCATAAGTAGTAATTGTCCCACCAATCTTTATCATGGGGAAATATGTAAGAATCATGAAAGTAATATTACCACTGTAAAAAATGAATCTAGTAATAATCCTCCAACCATTTTTCAAAATAAATTTTGTCCATATTGAACTCAAATAAAAAAGTTTCAAATTTAACATATATCTCGAAGCGAGTCATACGTCTAAAGTGAGTTATAGTATTATAGTATTATACAGTAATATAGTCGTGAGATCGGATTCGAAATTAGCAATTTCTAATAGATAAGAATAACCATTAACGATGTTACTTGTATAATACTACATTCATAACCTGGATTATGTTGTTCCATGTACAAAAAATTTACCAACAATTAAAAAGATTGATAACAGGTGAAAATGTATATCAACTCAATCATCACAACCATTTTGCTTTTGGCTTTTGAGGCAACGGTTGCTTGGGCGATCCATTTACAGGCAGCAGGTTTTGTGGTGTTCGCTTTTCCACCTCCGCCTTTGTGTGGTTGCCTTTTGTTTGTGTTGGGTGATCGGTTTTCTATCGCAGCCATAGGTTTTAGCTTTTCGCGCAAACCATTTCCCTTTCCGTTCTGCGGAGAAGGTGATTTGTGTGGAAAAAGTGGCCGCATTGTTTTCAAATCATGGACCCCAACATTTTTGGATTCAAGACCCATTTTCGCAGAATGCAAATTAGTCCCCATCTCCCTCATTCTCAGTTGAAAACGCTCATTTTCTTCTTTCAAAACTATCGAACATTTTTTTACATCATTCAATGTTGAGTTACTTTTCTCCTCGATGAGCCTTTTCGCCTCTGTAACCTCCGAAAGCTTATATTGTAAATCATCAATATTTCGATCCTTCTCGATAGATGTTGCCATCCAGGAATCCAGGTCGTTTTGGACAGAAACCAAGACTGTTTCCAGCTCCGCTATTTTTCTCTTGAGGTTTACCTCTTTCTGTTCTGAAACCAATGCTATTCTGTCCATTTCAGTCTGCAGAGACTTGTTTGTTTCCTCAAGCAACATTTTTGCAGCGGCAAGTGATGAATGTTGATCTTCCAATCGAGCAACTTCAGCATTACTTTCATTGACTTGGGCGTTCAACGACTCGAGTTCAGTTCTTAGATCACTGTTTTGCTGGTTTAGCAATCCCCTTTCAGTAGTCACTGCCTCAAGCTTTGTTTGCAACACTGCAACAGTGCTCTGCATATTTTCTTTTTCACAATCCCATTGATGTCTGTCTTCTACAACTTTCTCCAGCAATTCTTGACACATTGCCTTTGAATCATTCAACACACATTCCAACCCAAGTTTTTCTTCTCTATATTGAAGTAACAAACTCTCGTTTCGAATTGACATCTCGTCACTCTCCTTTCTTTCTGCTGCAATTTGTGATAAAAAATCATCCTTTTCCAACTCCCAAGCTTTACTTGCTGCTTGAAATTCTGTGGATATCGCCTGAATTTCTTCCTTCAATTTCAAAACTTCTGTTTCTAATTTTTTTTTATCAGAAACCAAGGTTCTGCAGAAATTTTCTTTCTCAAATATCTCCCTTTTGAATCTTTCCTCGACTTCCTGTAAACCTTCTGAAAGTTTAGAAGCGGTGGGCTGGTGCTCCCCATCTTTCTGTGCAAGTGTTTCTATGACCACCTCAATTGTTTCATTAAAATCGTCTTTGACTCCTGCTGGTAGTTCAACCCTGGTAGTTCAACGCTGCACTGGTCTTGGTAAGTTGTTGTGTACTTCGACCCTGAAGATATTAAATTTTCATCTTCTTTGCTCTCACGGAAAATCTTTTTGCCCGAAATGACTCTCTTCCTGCCTTTTCCCATGTTTATATATATAGTAAAAGAAATAAAACACTGAAATGCAGTGCGTACAACCTGTTACTATATATATATATATCAGCCCTTGTCCGAGCTCGCCTGAAGTCGTCTCGCTCACGTTTCTCCCTTTTTTTTAACTCGTTTTGGGTTGTCTTGGTCACGCTTCTCCCTTTTCTGAACTCGTTTTGCGTTGTCTAGCTCACGTTTCTACGTTTGAAGTGAATATGCTCGGAGACAATAGGTCAATAAATAATGAGTGTAATAGAATATATTTATGTTGACCACCGCCGACACAAAACTATTGAGTATCAATTACTACCGCTCATACTTTCAAATAGCAACACACATCAGACATTTAGATTTTGATTGTGAAAGAAAAAAATATTTTATTATATTAATTATGGAAAGAAAACAAGATGGGTGGAAGATACGATTGTGAAGCGCTTAATTGTAATGGTGGAGAGCAATCAATGCAGAAAGCAAGAAGAATTTGTAGAAATTCATCATAGAAATAAATGAAAAGAACATTGACCTCATTTAATAGCTAGTGCAATGATTATAATTCTGGTTTTTCTTTTCTTTTTCTTTTTTCCTAATAGTAATAGTATTAAATGTAGTTGTCCTCATCTTTCCATAACTTTAAAATATAAATGGTCGTGATATCTAACCATTTATTTATTCAGTTAATTAATTTAACTCGTGAAATTACGTTAAACTTTGTATCTCAATAGTATCAATGTCTATATGTATCGTCAAACTTTGTGATTCTTGTATGTATATTGAGAACCTGAGCCATATGCAATGACATTTCTCTATTCATCTAATTGTAAGTGTTATTGGTATAGTTGTGGTTGTCTTGATTTTCAAATATATTTTTTTCTTTTGAATTATACAAGTACTTTAGCTTCTACCCTTAAGTTCGATTTGTGAATGAGAGATATTGACTAAGAAATATAAGAATTTCATATTCAAGATGTTCTTCATGTATATAGGTGAATTCTCTATGCTTTGTATTTTCATTAATGCATTGTAAAATAAAATGAGTCTTTAGTGATTTACACATACATAGCTTTCTATTTTCAACAATGCAATGTGGGATACAGACATTGTTCATTGTTTAGTGTGTTAGCCCTGCGTTCATTGTGAACACTCACTAATTCGCTTATTAGAAACAAGTGAATCTTTTACTTAATGATACTAGTTTCTATAGAATCCATAGATGTGAGTCTATTCATGATATCTAAAGATACCAACCATCTACAAGTGCATCTATATTTGTAATGTTTGCTAACAATCATTGGAAATTTGAGTACTTTAGATGTATGGATTTGACAAAATATTTTATCTAAAGTAACAATCATTTTTAAGTCTTTCAACAAAACCTTTCTAGCTATGTGACCTACATGCAATTGTTTACCATTCACATGAGATAATTCAACAAGGCCTCTAATTAGAATTAGAGATATTTGTTGAATGGAATAGACTTATTGACTCACATGATTGTCAATTGATTTAAATGATCAATATAGGTCCAATGAAGCTCATCTCATTGACCATAATGTATATAAAATTCCTTGTTTATTGTTGAAACACTTGAATGATTAAGCTTATACAGATTTAATGTCTCTAATAGCAATTTTGTGTCATGTGTGAATTCTTTTATCTCATATATTTGAGATAGCAATTTCAGTAAGTGTTATTAATGGTAATGGGCTTATTTGAATGAGTGACACATTTTTGTAAAATACAATGTATAGCAGAAGACTTTCTTGTTCTTACAAATCCCCGAATAATGATTTTTAGAGATTCTTTATTATTTCTAAAACAAAATTGGAGGAGAAGACATCATGCACAGATTAACTTAAAACAATTCATGTTATTCAACCAAAAAGACCAAATAAATAGTGCTCATGACATCCAATAGGTTCTAAACAAGTAGCATCTTGTTGAGAAAATCTCTTAACAAAAATCCAACAACCAACAATCCAATCCTACCTATACATTATTGTAAGAATTATTCCAAGTCGCTTTTTCAATGCTTACATTACATTATTACGAAGATTAATACAAAAATGACAAATTACAATTCACATGTCACATCTGTCTAACTGGTCTTAAATATTGTCTTTAAGCCGGTGTCTCAAAAATTATTGTCTTAAATTTTTTTTCTATATAACGACAATATATAACACAAGAATTATTGTCTCTTAGGAGACAATTTCATTTTTATCTCTCTTGAGAAAATTTCATTGTTGTCTCTCTAGAGACAACACTCGGATTAGAGACAATATGTCTTTAATGCAAGCTATTGTCTCTATAGAGACAATAATTTTTTTATTTAAAGACCACTTTTGTCTCTCTAGAGACAATATAAAACAATGAATCCAGAAAAATCTCAAGATTGAAATAAACCTATATAAAAATAATTTTATTAAAAATAAACTACCAAATCGTTGATTAATTCATGTCAGCACAAAGTGGAATAAAACCACCAAGCCCCTGCTTGTAAGCAAGGCACTCTTCCATTGAGATAGCATGCTTTAAAGAATTAGGTGAATAGGTATCTCAATCTTGAAAACTACATTTATAGCCATTGGTTTACAAGCAAAAAAAAAAAAAATCTGACACATGATCTATAATCTTTATAAAAACTATAATCATATAGGCCATATTTTTAATTTAGTAGAACTAGAAATTGCCCCAAAAGGCATGAAGAGAGACAGGTTATATCTCTAGCAAAAAAAATAAAAATCTTTTGTTAGTATACAATTAAATGTTCATGTATACAAGAAATTTTGCTAAGGTGGCATATCCTTGTTTTGGGATTTCATTACATGATTTGAATTATTTTTCGTCATCTTCTTCTCCACACATGTATGTGTCTATTATTGTGTATATGCACCAATATAAAATTCTATAACAAAATGTCTTGATTTCCAAATGTAAAACAAACAGAATTATGATTTGTGAATCCATAATCTGCAATTATGTTGTTATCAAAGCAAAAGAAATAAAGTGGAGTGGATATCTTCTCTTGCATCGTTGCAATGAGTTCTCCGTACTTAATGGTTACTAGACCTGAAGTATGTTTTTCCTATCCTCTGCCAATGGTTTTGAACATACTTTTCAAGGTCCAAGCAAATGTCCTGCTATTAAGGTAAGAATGCATTGTGCAAATGCCTCTCAAGAAGTAATGCGAAAGCTCCATCAAATAATGACAAAGGAATAATAATAAGTAACTAGAACTGGAAAATTAGAAGAATTCAAGATTAGGTATAGTATTCCAGAGAAAACCGTCCAGCTCTAGAACTTTGGGCTGAATTCAAGATTAAGTATAGTACTCTAGAAAACACAGTCCAACTCTGAAACTTTGATGCTTTTCTTGCCTAGTGTACATAGTTATTCATTGAATGTTGTTAACCTAAGTTGTAACTATGTATAAGATAAACCTACTTTTGCAAGGTTATATATATTATATTTAATTAACCCTACAAACTAGGTTTATATATATACTGGCCCCATATAATTATCAAGGGAAGTCTTAAGTAAAAACCAACTTGCAAACCTATATATATATATATATAGATAGATAGATAGATAGATATCAACCCTAGATTCAAATTTAGATCATCCTAAGGGCTTCCATCCTTTTAACCTTACCAAAACTGTGCAACTGTCTACCGAAAAACTAAGTCCAACATGATCAATTAATATAAATATAAATTCACTTTAAAACTTATTTTTATTTTTTAACTTTAAGTAATTTTTTTTTTTCTTTAATACAAGTATCATTTTTCTATTGTTTAATATAATGTTATCTAACATAAAATGTGATCTCTCCCATATCAACCTGTAGAATACCTCTCCATGCAATACTGTGACACAGGACAATTAATTCACATGCTATAAAAAATGTTAAGTCATAGTTAGAATAAATTTATCCCTTAATATAATAAGGTGGTTGTACCAGCGATACGAGACGACGTCTCCCTTTACGTATTGACATTCATAATAGTGAATAACAATCAAGTATCATTTTTTTCATTTTCTCTCTACTAGTCTTTTGCTTGCTATTTTGTGTGTGCCATGTGAATCCTCTAACATGCCATCAAGGCCACAGTACAGATTGGCATCCACACTATACAGTCAAGTTTAAAAACTATATTGATGAAATATATTAGTGCATAATACAGTATGAAGCCCAATGATATTAACATGGACTAAGTTAATAAGTGGACAAACCCACTTCCTTTCCAATTGTAATTATCCACACAATGTCTTCATCTATCTATCAACATCCCTCATGGTTAATAACAATCAAGTATAATCCTTTTCATTCTTTCTCTCTGTTAGTGTTCAGCTATTGTGCATGTGGCATGTGCATCCTCCGACATGGCATCAGGGCCACAAGAAGGATAGACATATATGCTAGAAAGCGAAGGTTAAAGAATATATTTATGCACTAAGTGAACACATAACTCATTACAAGGCCAAAAGAGATTGGCATCACAGTAAGTTAAGTGGACAAACCTACATCCTTTCTGACCATAATTCTCCTCTAAATCCATGAGAAATTTGGTTGAAAGTCATAGTTTCACCAAATTCATGGGAATTTTGACCATGGAACTTTGATTTAAAGGGGTTTGGCCCATGTCAAGATGATTGATTACCAAGATCACTAACATTTTGAAAAAATTAACTAAACATGACCCAACTTTACCGCGCCAATAAAAATGGACTCACTGATAAGGTTAAATTTGTCCACTTATTAACTCACTCTAATTGACCCACATTGATGCAGAGTCCAAAACACATAATAAAAAAGAGATAAAGGCCCACCATGCTCAGAAACAACATGAAAATGTGGTAAGGCATTACAAATTCAAAATTGAAAGGAGATGAGTATTTTCTATTTTAAATAATATATTTAAAATGGTTTGAAACATTAAAGATGAAATATAAGAAATTAAAGGAAAAGAATTGAATATAAAGCTTGGAAGGTGAATGTCTAGCGTAGCCATGACTTCCAATAGGATATCATGACAGGAAAATAACACATGATCTGCACAATAAAAACCCGACACTGAAGATGCTCCATAGGTAACAAGCACATGTTATAGAAGCCCAATCTATTTCAGGAAAAAAGTGCATATCAACACATGCACAGGACTAATCATGGATTCAGACAAATACACATAGGCAGGGTCTTCCTGAAGGAGATACATACACAAAGACATGCAATTTTTTTTTGAAGTATACATGCAGGAATTGTTGCATAGTAAGTCACATGGAAATCTTGACAAACAACAATGTCATTAAGCAATAACGAAACAACAGTGTACAAGTAAAGCACATACATATTTGCAAGAGTTCACATTGATGTGGGAAAAATTATTTAGTTTATGAGTTTGTACACTGGAAGCACAAGGATGTATGTGCTTTACTTAAATCAATGCACAAGTCATCACGTAAATCAAATTCATCTTCACTCACTATGTCTTGACTAGTCCCATGTGTTTGTTGTGTTGGCATACCTTTTAAATTCTTTTGATGATTGTGATGTTTGGATAATTCATCACTATTTCCAGGAAAATGATTCATCACATTCTGCCTATGAGGAGGTTGGTTTGATTATTCAGAGCATCCACAGAGTTGTCAAAATTGGATTATATTTGTTAATAAAAATCTAGGAATCTAGTTCTTTAACCAACTCATCTGATCATGATTCTGTGTCTGATGACTATCATTCAACTTACTATTTTCCCATTAACACATCAAATGAAAATTGTTTAACACCATTCAATCTTTATGGTTTAACATCACACTTTTCGAGTATTGGTCGAGTTGTTGAGCAACTTTAGCCTTTCTCGTTCGTTATGTCATGTCGTCATTATCTCGACATGACTGCTGAACATGATGAGATCTATTTTTCCTCACAAGTTTCTCATTGTAATCACGTGCCTCTAATTGAAAATTCATCTTTCCAAATATTTTCAGGTTTTCAAGATGATTATCATGAATTTTATGATCCAATCGCTAAATTGTTGGAACAGTCTTACGTCGTAAGCTCTATCAGAAGAAAATAGTTTAGATCTTTCCTCACACTTTCTATGGAATTCATTGCATATGGAAACACATTTGTGGGAGGCTTCAAAGGTTTGTTGAATGAAGGTCCTCACAAAAAAGGTAAGAATATAAACTGGTTAGAAGTCGTGTCTATGGCCTATATTTCTACTAAAAAGAAAGACCTTTAAATTTTTGTGCAAGTTATTCAAGTTCTTATCTTTACTTTTCCACGTTGTTTTATATATGCTTAAATTGATTGCATATTTATGATTGCAATCGAGGAAAAATTAAGGTGGCTACATTGGAAATTCTATTATATGTGACCCCGACCCTCTAGTTGGTTAGGCTAGGAGTGGTTCTAATTTCATTTTAGTTTACCTGCACATCCATCCTACATTTGCTTCTAGTAGTTTTCCTTGTGTTTTCTACTCCTAGTTTCACATCATGTCTTTATTTAGCCATTTTTGTCTTGTCTTCTTGCTTTGTTTCCTTGATGTATGTTGTATTTCCTTTCATTTTGTGAGACCATGCACGAAGATTCTCTGTTGGATCCAAGGGAGTGTGGAAAAATAGAAAATGACTTTATAACACTACAACATTTGGCTAACTTTTTGTCCTTCATCCTTGTGTTGGTTACAGAGTTTGATTTATGATGTTCTGGCGGAAAATATGATCCTTATGTTAAGAAAGCCTTGTGTCAAACCATGACCTCCATGTATATTATTGAAACCTCATGCTTGCACTGGGGATTTTATTTTACCATGTTTTGAAACTGATCGAATCAAGTAGAGAAGGACAAGGGGAAAAATCTAAATGAGATAACAAATGTGGAAGGTCTTATATATGCTTCTTTGAAGGGACAAGCTCTCCTCACCTTAACTAGTTCAAATCCCTCTTCCATCCATGAGGGTAGTCAAAGTGTTACAACAAAGGTGAATAATCACTTCCTGGTTATATATACAACCTCATTGCATGAGTAAAGGACTTTTTTACCTTGTCTCCTCCCACAAGGCATTAAAGAGATAAGCTAGTCCTTTTGAGAAGAAAGGAGTGGCTCAAATGCTCCACTATTGGAGATAGTATGTTTATTGGATACATGTGTCTTAGAACTTTTACTTAATAACAAAAACCTTTAAGGGTAGCATGTTCTTCATGCATGGATTATGAATATTTGTAAGACTGTTATGCAGATGTTTGTATTTCTTGGTTTCTTTAATCTCTACTAATGTACCTAGACTATTTCAGTTATTTTAGTACTTTTCTTCTTTAGAATTTCTTGTAATGGTTGTTATTATTGTCCAATCCTTGTGGACTATTCCACAAGATACTTAACATATATGTCTCATTGATTGGTTTTCATTCGTATTGTATATTTCACGGGCTCTTCCACCATATGTTAGATGGATACTTCTTGGTTGCGTGTATCTCTACTATGGAGCTACTATTAATTGTCTCTTAGAGGCTTACTTTACTCTTTCCTTTGAGTAGAAGAACTTTGACACACCTACAACTAAACCGTCATTAGGCACACATTCTTGCTTCTTGAAAACACACACGTGTTCTTCTCCCTTGTTGACAGTTAGAGGCAAGGAAAATCTATAAGAATAAATGGAAACTAGGTCAATACGCTTGATGGGGATCTTATTCCTAATGGTGTGATGTCTAATTGGGACTTCACATCGGGGAGAACCCTTGCCTGATGGATTTATAACACCACCAATATGAAATTTTATATATATTCCCTTGTTGTATGAGCAAAGGAAATTTTCACCTTGCCTCCTCCCTTAAGGAATTAGAGAGATAAGCTAGTTCTTTTGAGGAGGAAGGAGTGGCTCCAACACTCCACTATTGGAGATAATCATTTTTATTGGATACATGTGTCTTAGAAATTTTACTTAATAAGAAAAACCTTCAAGGGTAGCATGTTGTTCTCTCTTGTTGACTATTAGAGCTAAGGAAAATCTATAAGAACCAATGGCAACTGGGTCGATATGCTGGATGGTTATCTTACTCCAAATGGTGTGATGTCTAATTGGGACTTCAAATTGGGGAGAACCTTTGGTTGATGAATTTCCAGAACCCTTCGTTTGGTAATTTTATGCTACAAGCTTGGGATAGTCTACAATACTATTTGATGATGAGGTTGTATATGTCAAATGGTGGTGGAATAAGATATGAAGCATAAGTACACCTCTCAAAACTAGGATATTCATGTAGATGAAAATTTCCAAGAAAATGTTAACATTGTATTTCTCATTATGTGAAGCTTAGAGGTCACAAGTATATATCCCATGCACTTGTGATATTTTCAAACTATTATTCATATGACAACATGTTTTCATTTCCACTTATCATAATAATAATAATAATAATACTATTAATATACAAATTAATAATAATATTAATAGTGAAATTATTAATGATCATATTAATAGTCAAATTAGTAATGATAAAATAAATAGTGAAAACATTGTTTATCATTTCGTAATAAAAATAATTATCACTACATTAATGATCGAATCAATAATCAAATTAACTATCCACATTGTGATGACCAAATTAATTATTCTCATATTAATGAACAAATCAATAATCAACATGAAAATCCTCCCATGAATGGTAATAATCCTAAATATTCCTTGGATCCTTCTTTTTCCCCTATTGCTCTAGTTGTTGTCATTGTTAGCTATACGCTTTCCTTTGTGGGTAACCTTTCCTCCATTGATCTTGATCCCTCTACCTTTCATACCATAGAGAAACAAATTATTTTTTCCTTAGACCCTCTATGAATTGCCAAAGAGGATATTCTCTACTTCGTTGAGCTTGTATGCCAAAACCTTCTGTCTCATGTAGCTAAAGAAATATGATAAGAATGTGGGAGGGTTCTAAGGAAGGAAAAACCTCATATACCAAATTTATCCAAAGCTAAAGTCCATGCCATTGAGAATCTTAATGATAACGCTAAAGAAATATGATAAGAATGTGGGAGGGTTCTAAGGAAGGAAAAACCTCACAAACCAAATTTATCCAAAGCTAAAGTCCATGCCACTGAGAATCTTAATGATAACCCTAATGTTGTTGAACTCAAAAAAGATAAAGGTAATTCCACTATCATCATGAACTCTTGTGACTATAAATTTAAATTGCTTGATGTTATTAGTCCCTGCCTGGGACTATTAGCGATCGATCGATCGCTGACCGAGCATTAGTTCATAGTTTGACCGTTTTATTTTCAGTGTTTTGGCATTTTAACCTAAGTTTAATACTCGGAATTTTGATTCAACAAACTTTTAACCAAAGTTTTGGTTCGGAAAATAATTGGGGTCTTATTACAGCATTCACGTTGTTCGATGCAAACATTATCAACACAACTTAGTTTATCCTAAGTTTTTGGTACTGTTCTGCTTGCCCTACATGCAAGACAGATGTTTGCGTTGAAGTGTGCCAGATATCATTGAAGTATGCAGGGGTGTCCACGGTGGTCTAGAAATGGTTTGGATACTTGGAAGAAGATTTCCCATGCACAGGCGCAAAATGGTGCCGACGGCTGTTCAAGTTTCGAACCCGAGTCTGATGGTGGACAAGTACAAGTACACAATCCGCAGATTGCAGGGTTGTATTGGAGCCCTGGGTAAGGCAATCCGGATGATGGTGGGGAGCTGCTAGATATTGCTGTGAAGAAGCTCAAGTCCTCGTTCATGTCGATTCTATTTGACAATAGCCTGCTGAGGGATCTCAAGGTAAGAAGTGAAATACCCCAATCGAAACAAGTGTTTGTTGGTATTGAAAGCCTTTAGATGATTGAAGAGTTCCTTAGGAGAAATGGTAGGGCTCAAGCATGTTTGAAATTGTATTGGGAAGTTAGAATTAGTATGGTTAAGAGCAGTTTTCAATCCATGAAAACTTATTACCTGAACTACAATTCTACTGAGATTGCTCATAAGCTAAAGTCGGCTGGTGTGGAAGGGCCATATGAGGGATTTGATGTGGTCTGAAAAGGTTCTGTGCAATGAAATATTTGAGAGTTTTGACAAGGAGGTATTGATGGAATGTTTTGGGAAGTTGGCCGCAGCTGGCGGTATGGGTGGACTCCTGTTAATCATCACACCGTGCAATCGCTAACTTTAACTTGCAGATAAGTAACCATTTCTAAAGTTACAAAAGTTTATCATATTTAGGACAAATAGAAAACTTCGTTAATTTATATATGTAAACGTTATTGCATGCAATCAGATCTCAGCCACACTTCGATATAATTTCGAATTTTTGTTATTTCTGTCACCAGTCAGAGACCTGAAAACATCGTATACAAATAAAGGCCGCAATACGTAGCAAAAGAGTTCAAGATTTAGGTCGCAGGTAGCAAGAGACCAAGATTTACAGGTAGCAAAAGAGTTCAAGTAATGGGTAGAGTGAAAATAGAGATCAAGAGGATATAAAATCCAACGAGCAGGAAGGCCACTTTCTTGAAGCGAAGAGCAGGTCTGTTCAAGAAGGCCAGAGAATTGTCTGTCCTCTGCGATGCAGAAATAGCTGTTCTCGTATTTTCGAGTGATAATAAGTTTTTCAAAATTGCCAGGCCAGATATGGAAAGCGTAATGCATCATTACAGCAAGTTATCAGAACAAACAGAATCTCGTGACTCAATTGAATGCAGTGATAATAATCACATTAAAAACTAGATCATCCAAGCGTCGGAGGTAAAGTTTCAGGCGGAACAGCTGCAGACGATGTTGAAGCAGATGGTGGCACAGGACCTAGAAAAATCGGATTCTGGGCAATTACAACAATTAGAAGAGGAAATGGACCTGGCAATCGTGCAGGTGAGGGCGACAAACAATCAGGCTATGATGAGACGCATAGAGGAGAGAACGGTTAACGAGCAAAATCTAATCGAGGAGAATTTGAAGAAAAATGAGGAGAGAACAATTGACGAGCAAAATCTGATAGAGAAGAATCAAAATTTAAAGAAAAAGGAGGCGCGTGTATGTAACACTGTATCTCCAGCACCTGTTCCTCAAACATTAGAATTTTTTATGTATAATATGCCAAATAATTTAGAATCGATTGACGGTCATGGCCTTGTTATTTATATATGGTCATTAAAAATTGTTTGAAAACTTTTCAACTTTTTTTTTTTTTTTATCTTTTTATAATCAGAGGCAAATAATTGGAAGGAATTGAGTTATATATTTTGAATTTTTAGCTTTAAATATCTGGTGCTTCCAATCAGTTAGATGAAATACCCGAGATTCAACCGATCCTCTGTTTCTCGGAGTTGAATTGTATACGAAATAATGTTAATTGCAAAGTTTTATTGTAATGTGGAATTCATTTTTGTAACGCACCCCTTTAAAATTCTGAACTGAAGGAGATGGTTGATATATTACCCAACTCTCGTTGCAGGTTTGCAAGAATGGGTTGAGTGCTTTTTTTTGTTGTTTTTTTTCCCCTGCGAAAGTCTAGGTGCAAGGACTGGCCTAGCCACTTGTTCAGTTGGTCTTCTTTTGATGTGTGAGTGCTCCACACTATAGCATCATTTCTTTTATTCATAGGCTTATGCAAGGATGTATGAAATATCTTGAGATTAGGCATTCGCACCTCTGATTGCCAGCACTGTACCGTTGAAAGGTTCGGGATACAGTGGCATGATGAGCTCTTAATTTTCCCTATAGTTCTATACATATTGAGATCACCACTCACCTGAACACAACTTAAGGGCATAAGTGGTGAATTCAATTGGATACATACACAACACTTAGTTGCTGGTATAAGTTTTTGGAAACTGCCCCCTGGTTATTTGGATTCAGTTAGGTCTATGGACTGCCCTTTTTCCTATAGAAGACTGCAGACCCTAATACAGGCTGGAACATATTCACATTTCATGTTAAATTAGAATACTTAATCCATTTTCTAGGCCAGCCGCTACAGCAAAAGTAATTCTGCTAGGTACAGAACCAGCAAATGTCTATCATCTACAGGCATACAGAATGAATGGAAAATTTTCTAGTTAGTGCACCATTCATCGGTCCTGAGAGTGATTCTCTGAGGATGTGAAAATTTGCACTAGGATCCCTCCGAAGGAGTCAAGGCGATATTTCATCTTTTAATGAGTTATCAAGAGAGAAGTGCATCTATGAACCCGTTACATCTTCATGACTGGTCATGTAGTGTTTTGATAACTGGGTTGGTAAAGGATGCTTGATCACTCTGAGTCATTTAACTTCTGTAGTTTCCGCACCAGAACTCATCCATCTCTTCATTACGTTTCCTTCAATCAAGAAACCCCAGAAACAAACATGAAAGTGCCTATCATAATCTTGGCAGTTAATTGAAAAAGTGACACAACCAGTTACCACATACAACCTATTTGATCAATAGTCCATCACGAGGAGTCAATTGATGCTTATCTCAATTGTAAGTTCACTAGGTTGTAATAAGTTTGCAGACCATGGATTGTTTCTTTTAGATGGGGAGAGTGTAATGGCTTCCAACTACTCACATCTGTATTGGCATCACTAGCCCTACAAACAACTCCATCCTTTCAGGTCCGCTAAGTAATAGTGAGCAAGGAAACTTTTAGAGAATCTCCTTTTTTTTTCTCCTTTGCACCCAGTCTTGTAGTCTAGATCAGAGTCCTTGAAATCTCTTTCGAAGGAAAATAACCTGGTATCATACAAAGTTAGAGGACCGACGTTAACTGAGATATTAAGAACAGAGATTCATTTGCCGCTGCATTGTTATTCAATTTCTTGGGTGCAGGTTACTCCAGAGCAATTGCAGAGCAAATTGCACTAAAAACTGGGTCCTGAGCATATGCCTTGTAGCCTTTGTTGAGAGATAGAAATTCTTGAATAACACAGAGAACCGCGGTTAAATTCGCATTTCCACAACATATCCATGTTGGTGATGCAAGTAGGCTTTCAGCTTCCCAAGGTGAAGGGCCTGATCTCTTCTGTCTTGATTTCTCTGTAAAACAACTTATATGAAGCATCTACCCTACGGCTGGTCCAATTATGGAATGCTGGTTATATGTATTAACTATTGGCAGAGGTGTGGTACTAGTTACAATGACTAGTTGCAATCAGTGAGACCTCGCTCCTAGTTTCACACATATGTAAGAAAAAAAAAACCACCAACAGGAATTTCCAGACAATGGTCCTATGCCGTTCACACGTACTTATAGCATTATGTCAACAACAATCTTGCCACGTACGCTGTCAATAGTATTTAGTCAGCCACCAAGAAAATCGGGAGTATAGTCTTCTTCATAGGAAGTCAAGTGTTCCAAAAATATAGGTTATGGAATCATCAGTTCTGCAGAAAATCCCAAGTTGCATGCATCAACCGAACTCATGCATGGAAGCAAATATAACCTGTAATAGAGGAGAAAAAGTCCTAACTCATTACATCAGGTGACCTGAGTCAGGATTCGTGCTATAAAGCACTTTATGATCTCAGGGTTACTAGAAGCTATCCGAAAACATCAGTGATCATGAACATTTCACTCCTCTCACTCCATTTCACTCCTCACTCCTCCCACCGTGGCTAGTATTTAACGCATGAGGGAAAATTCTAAAATTCTATCCTTGAGGTAACATACAGGCATCATGTGAATGCCAGGGAAGGCGATGCACGAAACCCCTATGTACTAGCTTATTATTGCAGCATCTACTGCCATTGTTGTGAGTTAGAGAGAACCACAAAAGGTCTTTAAGCTGCTTGACACGTTTGAAGGCCTGGAAAACTTGAAGGACGACGTGGAGAATGTCTCTAAAGGGTATGGATGCATGTAAACTAGGCTTCGGTTGAGCGAGCTTCAGAAAAAGTTGCCACACAGTTCTTGCCAGGTTTTTTTGGAGTTTTCGAAGCAGGTGGAGGAGCAACGGCCTAAGAATGGGCAAGAAATTGAAAGTGCCGGCAAGAAATTGAAACTGCCTGATGCACATGCAGAACAATAGAATGAAAATTGTGCATTTTAATTTATGGGCAGGTATTTTGTGCAGGCAAGCCATTATGTCCATTATGTTGTTCTTGTAGCATATTGATTAAGTAGATGCAAAAGAATTCTATTAGAAAGGAAATTATGAGCACTATTTGAAAGGGAATTTTGCTTATAATACTTTTATCTGGCATAAAATCACATACAAAAAACCGTACTGGCTTTCCTGTGTTGATTCTTCCTATCACATATGTCTCCTACTTTATACATTGATCTGAGTTTTGATGCAGGCATAGAGCCTTCTATTACACTATTGAACTGGGACTCACCACAAGCTGCCTCCCATCCTCTCAAGACTTGAGACAATTTCCTCCAGACCAACTTTTCCAAGTTCTACAATTCCCTGCAGAGCTCGGCAGGGACTACCGCCACCGTAGTGGCTCCTTGTTTCTTCAAGTTCCTACAAAATCCTAGATAAAGTCCCCATTAACCCATCAATTAACTTATCGTAAATTCATTAAAACCTCTTTTATAGAAGACATGCTGAAATATTTTATTTTATAACTAATTATATAAAAAAAATATCAAAATAAGCCAATAAAAACATATATATTATAATTAGAAAATATTATCTATATTATAGATTCTAAATCACATCATGTAATAATTTCGGGGGGCAAGGATTCGACTGATCTCAATATTTTCTCATGATTGAGGCAGTCGAAGCATTTCATAATATCTGCCTGTATGAAATAAGAAACCGGTGCCCACAAAATCTCCATGTCATAGGTCAGCTTGCTAATCTCATGCTAGGGAAAGTACTTATTCCAAAATATTCTGCTCTGGGCAGCTCTAAATGACCGTTTTCTTTCAGCTTCACTATTATATCATAGAATATCTTTTAGTCAAATTAATGATGATATGTCTAATTAAATTCTCCCTAATTATGGATGTAAGCGAGCATCATTATTTCATACTATTTTTATATTGTAATTTATGTTAAAAATTTAAATAATAGTATAAATATGTATTGTTACTGTGAAATTATATAATATATTTATTTCTTACCGGCATAGAATGTTGAAATCTTAATATATGTATAAGCTAAAATAGTAAATCATTATATGTATATAAAAAACAAAAATATAAAATAACAAAAATTTGAAAAATATAAAAAGACAAAAGAGTAAATGGTGTAAAATGATAATCTACCAAGAAAATGATTAATCAAATATTTTCATTTTATTTTTTTTCTATAAAAAGTATATAATTCGAAAAACTTAAAAGGTTAAGATAGTAAAACATTCAATAATAACTTAGACAAACTAGGACATTATACAGTAATATGTTTAAAAAAAAGTAAATTAATAAAATGCTATCCAGCTAAGTGTAAGCAGGGCTCATATTATACAGAAATATGTTTCAAAAAACTCAGATTAAGCAAAATATTTCCATAAAAACGGAGAAAACGAATAATCAAGTATTTTAGTTTTATTCTTTTGCCATAAAAACCATATAATTTGAAAAACATAAAAACTTAAAACGATAAAGCTTTCGATAATAACTTAGATAAGCTAGGACATTATACAATAATATATAATATGTTTTAAAAAAACTAAATTAATAGAATGTTATCCAGCCAAGTGTAAGCAGGGCTGACATTATATAGAAATATGTTTTAGAAAACTAGAGTAATAAATATGTTTCATAAATCTCAGAGTAATAAATATGTTTCAAAAAACTCGATTAAGAAAAATATTTCCACAAAAACCAAACAAATAAATAATCAAGTATTTTAATTTTATTCTTTTGACATAATAACCATATAATTTGAAAAACTTAAAAAATTAAAACGGTAAAACTTTCAGTAATAACTTAGACAAGCTATACGGTGATATGTTTTAAGAAAACTAAATTAATAAAATATTATCCAGCTAAGTGTAAGGAGTAATGACATTATACAGAAATATGTTTTAAAATGCTAATATGTTTCAAAAATGTCAAAATAATAATTATGTTTCAAAAAACAGATGGAGAAAAATATTTCCAGCGAAATGTTTCGACAAAATAAACAAAACTTATTTACTATTTACTGCAGTTTGCCAAGCGAGTTGAAAGTAAACTCGGCTGCAATTGGTATGTGATCGGAAGAGCGATTAACAATGGAAGTCGACCGTGGTTCACCTCATCCTCGTCAATCAACTCCAATAATGACACCACTTTCAACTTGGTGGTACTGTAGAGCATGTAATCCAACGTTCTCTTAAGTGTTTCCCGGTCATTTTTCACGAAGTTAGTGAAATGGGGCTCCCCGGTTTCACGATCCATTTTTTTTTTATGAATGTCTGCCCGCAAAGCATTGCATTGAAATAGGAAGAATAAGCACTTACTAACGGTAATGTATGGCGAAATTCTTTGTGTAAAATATCGACAAAGCCTTTGATAAGAAGTGAGTGGGGGCCGCTTCCCGGCAAAGAATTGAAGTCCCCACATATTAGAAGAGGAAGATCAGAGACAGACTCATTTCTCCAGCCTTTTGAGCAAACAATCAACCTGTAGCAACATTATATCACTGTTTTGTGGATTTGCATGAATGCGGGTATTAGCTATGACCACACGTTGATTAGTCTTTTTGAACTAAAGTTGAATATGCAGGGCAATGTTGTCTTTGTATCTTCAACCTATCCACCACCATTTTATCAAATCAAACTCATTCACTTTATAAATTATATATGTGCTTTAGGAGGCCAAATCACCTCAATCCTTAACCAGTGGTTCGTCTTCACAGTCCATGTGATTGCCCCTCATCATATTGATTTCTACCAAATATTTCCAGGGGTCTAGAGGGTCTGTTCCAGCCAAGGCTCCAAGATTAGTAACTCAACCACAATTGTTATTGGACTCTAGAGTCTCTTTCCAACCAAGGCTCTAAGATTAGAACTCAACCCACCAAAGGCTCCAGAGAATTTTTCCAACCAAGGCTTCAGTATTAATAACTGAGCCCAAGCTTTTATAGGTCTCGAGAACGTTTGTCGAAAGAAGCTTCCAATAACTAATAACTCAACCCACAACCAAAAGAGCATGACAACCAACCAAAAAACAAAATGGAAAGTCTCCCACAACATGATGGCTATCTAGGAAATGGAAAAGGCAGGAATAGCCATTATTAATCTAGGAAATTCTCCATGGAAAATTGATCCAGGAAATCCTCCATGGAAATGAAAAACATGACGAAGAAACCACATGCATATGCCATGCATGCCAAAACCAATAAGGAAACTATACATGAAACACATTACCTACAAGAAAAACCTGTTGTATTTGTTGATCACAATATCCTCTTCCACTTTCGTGCTCTTCCTTCATCTTCTTGCTCCAAATCCCAAGAACTTCGTTCATCTTCTTGCTCCAAATCCCAAGAATACCAAACTCATTCGAGATTTACCAAAAAATACTCCAAGTATCCAAGAGTATGAGGAGGAGAGAATAAAATGAGAGCTCCAAAATAGACTGACAAAATTCTTAAATGAGCAAACCCATGAATTGATGCTTAGAAGGCTTTTTTATTAATGAGGCATTTAGTTTATTAAGTTTTAATTATTTTCCTTAATTTTCCTCCTTGCATGCAACATGTGACCTTTCACTTTCTTTTTCTCCTAATTTCCATTGTTTTCATACATAAATACCAATAAATTCAACTTTGTCTTCCGAAGCCCTTACCATTACCTTTGTCAACTTTTATATCCATAATCAACCAAATGAACACACACACTAGGGTGCTTTTTGCAACATTCAGCTTGGAATACATGTCCCGTCACCATGGTTATACTTTTACATTTATTAACTTTTATTACATGGATTTTTTAAATAGGCTTGTTACATGTAGCAGTTATCCTCAAACCATGCATGATTTGGTTGAATATTCAAAATGCTATTTTACAATCCTAGAAAGTTCTAGGACCCACGAAAGAGTTAATGAATTTCAACTTCCATCGATGGTTATATCATGATCTCGCGACCCTCGTAAGCCCCATAGACTAAGTCATATCTAGTTTCTCCTGCAGAATCATTCGCTTTGCATGGTTTCACTTGATGAAAATTTGGTTTTTGAAAAATGTTTGGCATTCCACATGTAATCTTTAAAATATTCAAGATTTTACTTTTCAACTAGTTCTAGAATCTTTTTCAGTTCATTCATCTTCATGCAAATATATCGCATCAACCTCGGGTTTGGAATGTGTATCTCTCATAGAGTCATGGAATTGCGAAGTTGATCACTCCAAAGAACATATTTGGCTAAAGGGATCCTGACTATCATATTAATTTCTTAGTAATCACCAAATCAATTTCTAGCTTTCCTTATGAATGTTGTATTGTAAATATTTCCCTTCATCACACCTAAAATCCTCTTCAATGATAATGAATGCATAAGTCGTCAGATAAATAAAATTTGTCTTCCCTCACTATGTCTTGATTTGTCCCATGTGTTTGTTGTATTGGCATACCTTTTAAATTCTTTCGATGATTATGATGCTTGCATAATTCATCACTAGTTCCAGGAAAATGATTGATCACATTCTTCCTACGAGAAAGTTGGTTCAATTATTCAGAGTATCCACATATTTGTCAAAATTGGTTTATCTTTGTTAATAAAAAATTAGGAATCTAGTTCTTTAACCAACTGATCTAATCATGATTCTATGTTTGATGACTGTCATTCAACTTACTATTTTCCCATTAACACATCAAATGAATTTTTTTTTACACCATTCAATATTTATGGTTTAACATCACACTTTTCGAGTATTCATCGAGTTGTTGAGGAGCTTTAGCGTTTCTTTTTTGTTATGTCAGGTCCTCATTATCTCGACATGACTGCTGAATATGATCAGAATCTATTTTCCCTCACAAGATTCTCATTGTAATCACATGCCTCTAATTGAAAATTCATCTTTCCAAATATTTTTGGGTTTTAAAGAGGATTATCAGGAATTTTATGATCCAATCGCTAAATGGTCGGAATATTACCTCACAAGCTTCATCACAAGAGAATAGTTTTGATCTTTCTGGTGGGCTCCAGTATTGCAGCAATAATGCTGCAACTCCTGGGACTCCCTTCTTTACTTTTATCAACTCGGTAGTTCATAACAAACTTGGAAGTAATGGTGCTATATGCACAAGTACTATCTCTTGTCGCAGTTGTCACTTGGTCAGCTGGCACAAGCTCGCTAGGAGCTTAAGCCAACTTCTATGAGCTCTTAGAAGAATCTTTTTAATTGATGGATGAAAGCTAACTTGATGGAAGCTAATCTATTTGCGAAAAGGGATTGAAAAAATGAAGGAAAGCACAAACACTAGCATACCCTAATTCTACCAGCTAATCCTACTGATGCAAAGAAGAGAATGCCAACTCCTGAAAGAGATGCCATTACTTCTATAAAGGTAAAATACATGCACCTAGACTACCTCTATCCTAAGAAAAAGTCTTTTTCTATTTTTGATGAAGTCATGAGTTTCATCATGCATATGCTTTCACTGTTCTTTACTGTGCGCGAGTGGATCAAGGAGGAGAAATTCTTGGAAAAGGTTGCGAAGATTTAGAGAGGGTCTAAGGAGTCCCTAACACCCTTCCAGAGAGTTTCACAAAGTTTGGCTATCAAGAAACCTCATTTGTGAGCTTCTATAGGAAATCTGCAGGGGTTCTACAAGATGTTCAAGAATTTCTACAGGATGTTCAGAAATTTCTACAGGATGTTTAAAAATTGGATTTTAGAGGATGGGTGAGTGAGGGGAGATGCATGAATGGATATAGAGGTAAGATAGGGGTCTGAAGTGGCACAAGGACTGGTGGATGGAGTGGTCAGAAGGTGTAGAAGGCTGACTTGGCTCAAAGAAGGCTGAACCAATGATTGCACCAAAAAGGTAGGGTTACGTGGGCAAAAGGACAGATGTGAGATGAGGAACCAGATAGGAGATGGAATAGATGGCTCTGATGAAGCTTACATGGATGAAAGAGTGGTAGAGATGCTCTGCACAGTGTACATTCAATTGAATCAACAAAGGCTTTCAAATAATCAAAGTCCTAGCTAATATAATCTAACTAACAATAAAGTGAATGAACAACAGCTTTATTTGAAAGAGAACCATGTATATCAACTATGAAATGAAACATTTCAGAGATCTGAACACATAACCAACTTCTGCAAATGAAAACAGTACACTGAGGATTGCATGGTCAAGCAAACTAGTGTTTTTGTTGGGACAGTACGGTTACTTCAATTCCAGCCCCTAATCCAATAAGGAAGAGGTGAAACCGAAAGTGTTTTTGACCCTTTTCTGGAGCTTTTTCCCCTGTTATTATCCTACCAATCTATTCTAAACATATGAAACAATTCTATTCATAAACAGTAACCTAGTTAATCAACACAACTAAATTTGCCTAACAAAAGTATGTTTGCAAATGCATAAAAGGAAAACAACGAATCATAAAGAAAAGATAACAGTACATAAAGGAGACCCTAGGCTCTCAGGTTGGTCCCAACCCTGAGAGCTACGGCTCCTATAGAAAACTCAGAGTTGATATAAAATCAGACTCCTTCTCATTTATCAAAAAATAGTCATAAGTCAAGAGTTATGCCAAAATGGCTACAAGAGAACAAGCTAAAGTTGATAGCATTGTAGTGCAAAAAATATGCAATGGTTTCAAAATTCCCTTACAAAGGTTGAGGCCTTATCATTTATACACCACCAGGGCTCTAGCTGGCCTCCTAAATCTATGGGACTTGGTTGTCCAAACTGTGAGTAAACAATCCCTTTCCAAAATCTGTTTGGCTACCTTCAAGATCTAGTTTTGATGGCCTTTGGAACTCGAAGTTGGGGGTGAAGATCCCGAGGAAGGGCTATTTAATGTCATAGACAACCCCCCTACGAATCCTCACGTCAAGCTTGGTTGTCTTCTAACACATGATTGCTCGGTTTTTCTCCAACATGTGTCAAAAAACTTGAAATAAGCACGTGTTAGTCACGTAGGAAGAGCGACTACCCTTATTCGTACAAATGACATAAACATACTAAAAAATAATACATAAGCTATGAAAAATGAAAGATTGAACAAGGACTGAACAAGGATAATTATGCCAAATGAGCCCAATAAGTTACCTAATTTGGGGCTCAACATCACCCCCTGCTAAAAGGGTTGCTCATCCTCTGAGCAACTAGTCCAGCTCCTCGTCCTTAATTGCTTTGATCGCCTCCCTCACATCCTAGGCTTCTGAACTAGTATCCTCTTGACTGTCATGGAATTTGGCCTTTCTTTCTACCTCTTCCCACTGCTTATGCTCTTCTTCTTCTATGCCTCCTTCTAACAATCCCAAAAGCAAATGTGGCCTTAACTTGAGGCCTATCCAGTTGCCCTGGAGGTTCTACATAGAATGTTTGTAGAGAGGCACTCGTGCCAAGGCCTCCCTCATTCTAGTTGGAGTGTGATATTCCCTGATTTTGAGGCTGTGTGACGATGTGTTCCACCTACGGGTGCAAACATGAACACAATTATCCCCCAATAATCGCTCCATATCCTCAAAGTGTGCTATGGCCTGAGCCTACTGATCCATGTACTCTAACAAAGCTTGAGAGTTGGTTGCTAGGTGTTGGTGGGAAGATATCAATGTTGTGGGGTCCCCTAGCTCTGCTCTAATTAGCAGTGGTTCCTGCAGTTATTGATCCATGACATTTCTGACCTCTACCACTCTCTTTTCTTCGTGGTTTAACCATGAGGTCATTCCCATCAGCTGCATGTCCCCTACTGCTATGTTTGGGTCCAACGAGGTTATGTTTGGAAGGGCCAAATTATGAAGGTAGAACTCTGATAGCTTGGCCTTATCTTCCAATGAGTTGTTGTTACATAAATCCATGAACTACTGGGGATTGTGGATTTGGGAGATACCCGTATGTGCCAACGTGTTGATTTGGAATTGTAGCCACTGATCCCTGAGGTATAGGCCATAGGATTTGGCCGGCTGTCTACATTGTAGAGCTTTCCAAACTAGCCATGCAAGCCAGTTGTGCCTCCTTTTCTTGCATCTGTTGTTTTAGAGATTGTATCTCTAGCCCTACTTGCAATTCCCTTTCTTGTAGTTGTCGGTTTAGTTCCTCAAGATCAGCTTGCATTCCTTCTTTTCCTTGAGGCTCTGCTGTGATGTCCTTGGCTACTGTGTCCGTTTCTTTCCTCTGCCCTTGTAGTTGTAGTTGCTGTCTGAGCATCTCATTCTCTTCTCTTAACTTGGCTTGTTGGGAGCTTTCCACATGCCGTACTTTTGCCAAATCCCTTTGGGTTTCCTTGAGCTTTTCCTCTAGAGGCCCTATATCTGCTAGCCCATTGGATTTAGCGATTTTCATCCAAGTTTGGGTTCATACTCTTTCTTCCTCTAGTGCTAGAAAAAGTGGCACTGTGAATTTTTGAGAAATGATTTTGCCAGCCTCTAAGAATTTATAATAAGAGCCCACGCTGGGCTGGGGGCTTGGTTCAATAATGGTATTGGCCGTCTCCTCCTCCTGTGATGACGTTGCTGCTCTTTCCTCCATCTACTCAGTCTCTTTCAGCCTAGCCAAAGTTTCCTGTAGAGCAACCTTGGCATCCTGTACAGAGATCTCCAAGTTTAATTTCTCCATCCTTTCCTTCCATGAGGATGTCTTCAGGCTTCCCCGCTCATAAGTGATGGATGCCTTGGAGGGGGATCTCTGCTTTAGTGTGGTAGGAGTATCCACAATTGTGATTGGCTCTTTTGATGGAGGCTAGGGTCTGCGAGTCTTAATCCTCACACTCCTTCTTGCTTTAAAATACAGGGGAGTCTCCCTCTTTCACTTTTCCTTCTGCTTGGGAGATGTGCTTAGTGTTGCCAGCACAACTGCTGCCTCCCTAGCTAGAATCTCGGCTGATTTTTCCTTTTGTTGCCCTTTCTTTAGACTTCCTGTAGAAAGTCCTGTAGTGGCCATTTTCTGGCTTCCTGTAGAACCAGTTGGCACTGTTTTAGCCTGCTTGGCTGAGGGTGCTTTTTCCTTAGCTTGGCTGAGGCTGCCTTAGGGGTGCCTTCACTGGAATGGACCTTTTCAATCCTTTTTTCCCTGCTCTGCAGCCTTTTCTCGCTTGGTGTTTGTGTTATTTTACCACCCACTGTTTTGGACTCAGCAGCTTGGCCTTTTCCTTATGTTTCTTTCTGTTCTTTTTTTGGTGGTTTTCCCGAGGTTTCTTGACCTTTAGCTTTCTTCTCTACCTCAGTGTGCTCCTTCTCTTCGCTGCTAGAGGAAGTGAGCTTCTCGGCCAAAATTCAGATGTCATGATCCTTAGAGATATTCTGAAAAATTTCCCAGGAGAGAGGGATAGTGTAAGTATGGAGTGCATCTTCCACGGGGAGCTTGATAAGCCCATGATGGGCCAACTGGTATGGTGTCCTCTCCCTAAGCTTTGTTGCACACTTGATCAAAGATTGTAGGACGAAGTAGGGAATGCTCAATTTTTGTTCTTAGGGTAGGTCCATTTGGTGTCTGAGTTATGTTAGCAACCGGAAATGATAACCATATACGATGCTAAATCGCCCCTCACATGTAATATACTTCATAATTTGGAGGCTGACTTTGCTCCAGAACGGTTGTAGGCTGGTTCTTCGGACCCCATTCTTGTCCTCTGAAAATTGTTCCTATAGCAAGAAGACCTATTTTTTAGATTTTTGACCCAATTTTCTATCCTCCTTATCCCAGGGTACCCCCTTCGGTAGATCAGTGACTCTGCTAATGAGCTGTGGGGTGAGTCTGATGGTCAATCCTCTGATGTTGACACTGGCTAGTGTCTTTGACTTTGGCTTCAGGGACCTTAGGAATTCTTCTGTAATTTCATCATCGTGAAGTTGAAGCTTGTCACGGAATGTCATCCAGTGTGCACGGGAAAATAAGTCCACCACCTGAGGGGTTTCCCGTAATTTCTTGGAGACCGAGGATTCTTTTCTGATAAACCATCCCGGCATGGTGAAAAAGACTCTGTTTTTGCTTGCACTCTGAGCAGAAAGGGAAATATAGGTGTGTTTCCTTCTCAGACCGTTGAGAATGGTATCTTTAGGCCTCTTCGTATCAATTTCTTCGTTCTGAAACTTGACTGCTCGTGTACAGAAGGACGACTCGGGATTTATCTAAACAGAGTGCAGAACTATGTCTCCAACATACACATAATGATATAAAATTCACAGTTTTTCCACCGGTTAGCCTTGATAGTGTTGCACTTCTCTACAGGAGGAACTTAACTCAAGACTCGTGGAGAAAATCTTGGATGCAAACCATGAAGACAATTTCATGCAACGATAAGGAAACGACTTTTGGATTCATAGACAGACTTGCATTTACATTTTCTCTACCCCCTCAGCATGTCAAATTCACCACCTCTTGAACTATTTTGCATGTTCGGGCCTACCTCAGTGATAATTTCCACCCTCGACGTGAACAGTCCAAGCTCCTTCGCATGCTGGGTTTCCTGTAGCGCAGCTTCCTGTAGAAACATTTCTCGGCTTCTGGAGGATGTTACGGTGGTTCTAGACGAGTCTGAGCTATGGGAGGATGTTAGAACAGACCGAGAAGCTCAGGCTAACAACTTGCAGAGGAGGAGGACGCGTATTCGGCTGCAAAACGGTTGTAAGTGCGAATGACAGTAGTTTATCATGA
Organism: Pinus taeda; assembly: GCA_000404065.3. Lineage (NCBI taxonomy): Eukaryota > Viridiplantae > Streptophyta > Pinopsida > Pinales > Pinaceae > Pinus > Pinus taeda. The sequence goes on from APFE031713850.1 coordinate 27,749, forward strand.
GTTATTCAGGCGGCCAATTTTGAATTGCTACGGAATTCATGTCGCGGGGGTGAGCTATCTTGACTGATCTGTTGGCTGAAGTCACAGCCATCATTCCTCGGCGTGTCCTTGACCACCGAATCCTTCCCTCTACGTACACCGCCGCCATTTCTGTCATGCTGCCGATTCTCCCCAACTAGACACTTCCCACGTGTCAACTGCCTGTCTTTTCGGCATAGCCAAGCTTATTCGGATCCTACGAGGCCGTCTGACTGGCTGTGGGTGGCCAGTTGAATGGCCACCAACTTGTTCAATCCGCCCGTTCTCACAGTCATGCAAATTTTAGAGTATAGTTTACATAATTTGATGAAATAAGGTTAGGCACTTACCTTTGTGGCCGTGGATGTTGTTTTTTTTCAAGTTTCAGGAGGAGGAATACATGATCTGCTTGTTGTTGCTTTGAGGACGAGTGCTAGAGCTCCTCTTCCTTTGGTTGATGCTAGTTCCAAGACCTTGATACCCGATATTCTGGTGGTGAATGCTGCATGCACTCACTTCATTTGATGCAAGCTGCTGGTGTCTCCATGGTATGTGCTCCAGCTGGATCAGCTGCTACTGGATTCCTTTAGGACATCCTGTAGTTGCTTCTCCTCGTGGGGTGCATGCTAAAATAAACAAAATTGCATTCACGGATGAAGGGTCCTGAGGTTGCCTTGATAGTTAAAGTGTGCGAGCCTCTGCATGCTTTATTTTCCACTTGAGAAAACAAATTTTTATCTGAGAAAACAGGGTTCTAGTATGACTGTGCAGGTATATTCAACCAGATGGTGGCAATGGTGGTGGAAGGAGGTGAAAAAAGAGGAGGATGGAAGAAAAGAGTGGTTTCATGCCTCGTCAATAGACTTCGAGCTTCAAATCCTTCTCCATAATCGATTCTGGCCCGCCCAAAGGCTCTACTGGATGTTTCCTGTAGAAATACAGAACTTCCTGTAGAAGGTTGAACAACGAACAGATTGTGTCCGAACCATGAAAAAAATGAGTGTTCATGGAGGGAGTGTATGTGAGGATCCCTAGTAACTTGGTAGGGACCCTTGTCCTTGTGTTGGGAGGCCTCCTGTTTGCATTGTGTTCCTGCAATTTGCAACAATTTCCAGGGATTAAACTGATTTTTTTTTGTTTCTTCATTTTTTCCTTTTTCTTTTTTCTCTTTCTTCTTTCTGTCTTTTTTTTTTTTTTTAAGAGACAACAGGGGCACCTCAATGAGGTTTTCACCCCTATTATCTGCCTTGGGTGCCTCAGAGAGGTTTTCGCCCAAGGGTCTTTTTATTCCAAATTCTATTTTTTTAGAGACACAGCAGGGGCGCCTTAATGAGGTTTTCACCCCTACGACCTGCCTTGGGTGCCTCAGAGAGGTTTTCACCCAAGGATCTTTTTTTTATTATAATTTCTTTTTTTATGATGATGCTTAGGGTGTGGCCAAAATAGAGGCAAAACCTTTCTCTATTACCAGCACTAATTTTTCCACAGTTTCGATGAACTCTTGCCTCGAAAGAGGTTTCCTCTAGACCTTTAATCGATGCTCATTGACGAGCATGGGGATGGCTTCTTAATCAATTGTCTAGATAAGGATGGAACCATTGTCATTACACTTCTCCACTGCATA
>APFE031713862.1:0-14109 GCA_000404065.3 Pinus taeda
CTCCTTGATGCACAACACCTTTTTGCAAACGAATTTTGAAAGCCTTCCTGGTGTTCCAATTAGGCATGTGATAGCTTGTTGGAAATATTGTCAAGTCTACTTTTCAAACCATCCTTAATTTTTCAATTTGGAGCTCATTTGCCCTGTCAAAAGTCAAATTGCCCAACACTAGTCAAAATGTGCAGAATGAGGTTGCCTAAATGCAGAGTGCTATTGTAGTTAACTTTTGAAGGTCTTCCTCAACTCCAAATTGAGCTCATGATAGCTCATTGGAAAGCTCTCTCTACCTAGATATCATTTAAATCATCAAGAAGTCATTTGAAAATCCCAACTAGGTGAGATCTTGATTTTCCCAAGGTCACTCCAGAAGTGCATCAATCGTCGTGCGGCCAATGATGTTTTCGACATTTCTCCCAAACCATGAAACCTATGTAAAAAATGAAAGACGTTTTTCTTATTTGGTCAATGGTGGACAAAAAATTCTCTCACTTTTGTCAAATTCATCTTCGCTTTCTCAGAAACATCATTTGAATAAAACCTATCCTGATGTGTGGAATAGGGGATTTGTGGAAATGAATGGAAAATTTGAAGGGGATGAGGGGCTTATATATTATTGAGAAAATTTCGAGGAAGTAGGGAGGGATGTTAGGAATCAAGGGGGAGTGGAATTTGAAATATTGAGTGAGGGGAAGGGGTCCAAAAGGTCAAACCACAGACCTAGCCTATAAAATTGTCGAACTGTAGCAATAAACTAGGGTTTATGGGAAAATGACGAATTTGAGGGATATCAGTGATGGGAATTGTTTAAGAAGGTATATTAAGGATAGGGGAAGGTGTATGAACATCAGGACACAAGTTTTGTTGATCATTTGACCATCCAAGAAAATTTACCTTCAAAACCCTAGGAGACGGAAATGAGTCTTACCCAAGTACAACTGAAGCACGAACAAGGTGTAAAATGACCCATTGGAACTTGAAATGATGATGACAACTCTTTTAATGATGGTACACTAAGTTGAATGGTGACATGGACCAATACTTGGAAGAATTTGGGAGGGGTGAAAACAACCCTAGACCTAATACCTAGTGACCGAATTTTACTTAAAGACTCACTGAAATGACAAAATTTGACTTTGACACCATGAAATCACTTTGTAAGAGAATGTTTGATCACTGGAGGGAGGTTTCAAAGGCTGTCGCTAACACCTAGGACCTTTGTAAGCTTGATATTGACCAAAACCAGGTTGAGCTTGTGAACCAAGTCCAAACTGAGGTTGGAACTGTTGGAATTGAGGTTGTTGGAATTGCAATAGCCACGGTTGCTGAACCAACTGTTGTTGCCCAGCAATGAAAGGTTGACCAAGTTGTGAATCAACTATACCAGTGTAAGCCCGGGTCAGTCCAAATAAAGGTATATTAACCTGAGGTTGTTGCTAAACTCTAGAAACAAGTGGTTGTTGTATAACTACTTGAGAAACTTGAACCTTGTGGTCGCCAGGGAGAATGATCAGTTTGTACTGGTTGAGATATAACAGTTTGAGCTTGTGACTGTGGCACAATAGTGACAATAGGTGTAGTAGGAATATTTGACATAGTTTGCATTGGTTGTGTTGGATACACAAGCCTTGGTTGAGTTGGCATTGCTAGTTGCCATTGACAAATTCTAATTCCAGTTTGACTTGAATATTGTGGGAAATTACCATATGGCTACCCTCCAAAATAAGAAGGATACAATGAATAAGCATATTGCTCTCCATATGGTGGAAATCCAGTATTTAATGAATAAACAGGTCTTTGATGACCAGATTGCCCAGCCTAATGTTGATGTGCAGGATCAAATTGTTGAGTTCCCATTAGAGAAGAACTAGGTAGAAATTTGGTTGAGGACATGGGTGATAACCATGGTTGAGAAGCAACCCCTGAGTGGGTTCCTGACAATGATTGGTAACCAATTGGGACGGACAATTCACCATACAGGTGTGACTCAGGTGTGGTAGAAAACATCAAAGGAGTTACAATAGAAGATTCTGTTGCAGCTGCATCAATTGATACAATATGGGATGTTAACGGTTGTTCAGCCATAGCTAACTAGCCCAAAAGTTGTCCTAAAGATTCGACGAGTACTTGAAAGGAAGAAGGATCAGATGAAGCAAAGTAATCAAGAATAGTAGGGTAAAGATTAAGCCCAGTTCCAAAGTGAAACGGGGTTCCAAGTGTGGAATCTTCTACTAATTCCTCCTCTATGGCAATCAAATCTGGTGGAAGAACTTGACCATCAGGTCCGTAAAAGATTTCTTGTGTTGATGAAAGTGTAGTTTAAACATTAATTGATGTCTGAGGGGTAACAACTTCTGAATGTTGAAATTCAAAGTCCATATGTTCAGGTAAATGAAAAATAGTTTCAAAGGTAGGTTCCTGAACAATTTCAGGTTCAGATGTAACTTCTATTTGAACTAGGATAGATTCTAGACTAACTTCTGGTTGAGCTGTTTCAAGCTCAGAAACACTTTCTTGTTGAACAATTTCAAGTTGAGTATCAACTTGTTGTTGGACAACCTCGGTTGTTGTTTCACTAGGATTAGTGCTAATGTCCTCAGGTAATTGTGAAACTTCTTTAATAACGGATGTACTAGAAATAGTCAGAGTAACTAGAGTCTCTGTAGCTATTGAAATAAATGTTTCAGGTAACCCAGATGAAGAACTAGGAGTTCTTGATGTACTAGACTTAGTTAAACAAGACCGCTTTGTCCGAATTGGTGTAGCTTCAGGAGGCAAAGGTGGTTGGATCGCTGTTATCCATGAACAATGGGGTTTGGGTTGATGTTCCTCCATGATTTTTGATTAATTTTATTATAAAATAGAAATAAACAAAAAGGGATAACTAGGCAAAAGGTTTACCAGGCAACTCTGAAATGTAGAATACCTCCTGGCAAACCAAGAAGTACGGGCAGGAAATCTCCCCGAATGTTGTGTTCAGTGTATCACATTTGCCAGGCAGCCGACTCAGTTACTTAAGTATGGATAGCAACCTAGTGTTGTCCTCCCATATATACCTGAAGGTACGTGGAGGCCCAGTCCGTATAAGCGTTGTCTAATGCAAAACCGCATAGTGAGAGCATTCCCATATACTTTACGTGCAGTAAAACCGTCCTATATACCCGAAGGTACGTGGACAATCTACGATATACTCACGTACGTGGAATGAGGTATCACACTCAGGATGTATTGCAGACAAGTTAGCTATAACTGCTTGGTTTAACGACGTTGGAACACGTCTCTAACCTAGAAACACTAAATCTTTTCGTTAATGACAATGCTCCATTAGGTAAATTGATGTTTATTTTAAGTTGATCTTGCTTAGGAATTTGTCTTTAAAGTTCAACATGTAATGTATTTTGAAATTCCTAGGAATGCAACTATCATGATAATCATTCTTTCCATTCAATTTTAACAATGAAAATCCTAGCTACTTAGGCATAGAGCAATCAAATTTCTTTTGATCAAAGAGCAAAGAGCACAATCTAAATGCAATTTCCCTACACTATCCCATCTAGCAAACACAAACTCTTTTCAATGCAAGATGCATGTATTTCTTTTCAATTTCCCTTAATGTGAATGATTCAAAAAGGAAAACTAATGCACAAACGATCAGAAAACTCTTTTCATAAAAATGACGATTTTGCGAAACTTTCTTTTCAAGGAAAGGAAGACTCTACGACACTTTCGTTTTCAAAGAAATGAGGAATTACGACACTTTCAACGAAAAGACTAATCATATGCATATGTCAAACAATTGATCTTTCATGAATGAAGATTTGACGACAATTCAACTTTCGAAGGAAAAGATGATTTTACGACATTTTCTTTTGCTAAAGATCAATCGATTAAAACTAACTTTCAACTATAGATTGAAAATGATAAAGTCAATAGATAATAAAAATTTATCAATCCTAGTCTAAGTAGGGCCAAATTAAGGAGATGAAAAAATATTTTCAGAGGCAAAACATCATTGACATTCAGCAACTTATTCAAACAAGAGAAAATTGCCAAAAACTTTCAGTTCCTAGAAGGGAAACTGACCCTGAAGGGATCAACCCAGGTAGCCGTTAGAGACAGTGCGATGAATCACACTGAATCTATGCAGGAAGTGCAATGTGTCCTTCATTAGACTGCGCTGATGACAGTAAGCAATTCTGAAGGCAATTTTGACATAGTTTCGACTCAATTTTCAATGAAAGAGGACTGGAAACAATCAATGACCACAAGTACAGTATGTAGAAATGTCTTAAGAGGTTGATAAGCTACTAAGATGGATAATCACTCCCTAGTGGAGTCGCCAATTTATTTTGGGAAGTTTTAGTGTTCTTGGATAAACGCCTAATCCCTCTAGACTAGTAGCTTAATCTAGAAACAACAGCACAAAGTATTCTCTACCTTTTCTAAAAACAATAGATAAAATAAGAGAACAAAGAACCTACTTGTAGCTTCCGCTTGTTCCCAATCTCCCTTGACTGATTTTGTTTCTCCTTCCCGTACTTAAGGCGCTTGAGAAGTACCTTCACACAGACAGAAACAAGAACCCATCAAAGCATATGATAAAGATCTATTGATTAAATATAGCATGGAATTAATTACATGATAAGCATATGAAAGCATCAAAAGATAATACAAGCATATGGAAAAAACTTTGAACACTTTATTAATAAAAGGAAGAATTACAACCCAATTTGCCCGATTCAGCATCATTCCTCTAGTTCAATCCCATCCTCTCCTCACAACAAGCAAGACACTTTGACATCATTACAATACTTGCAATTAACTCAAAACTCACATCAACGGCAGCTCCCTACTATTCAATAATTTCAAGCCCCTGATCTCTTAGATGAGTGATCCTTTTATAGGTGAGTGAAGGAGGTTATGCCATCAATGGTGATAATGAATACCATCCTATCTTTAGAAATCAGTTCCATAGAAGAAGGGATAAGGGGATTGATGTTCCTTAACTCCCTTCCTCATCCAAATTCGAACTCAAAGGAGTGGGTAGTTTTGAGAAACTTCTAGAGGCATCCAATGGATAAGGAATCTTCAAACCCTCACAAAAGTTCGCTCAAATTCGCCTAGCGTAGGCTAAAGAGGGACCAAGTGCACTGCATAGCACTCCGTCAGTGTATGGTTTGCATTGCAGTGCACCCTAATGAAGGCCTACCTTCGCTGATCTTCTTAGAGGTAGTTTTTGGATGTTTTCAGTGATGGAACTTGTTGGGAAGTGAGGCATTCCGCTGACTAACTTCTTTAGGGCATGTAACAACTGCATTAGGGGTTGATGGGCCCTAATAGTATTGATCTGTAAGTTGGGGTTGACGTGCCCAAATGGATCTATAACACCATCACTACGAGCATCTGCTGCAACAAGCAACCAAGCTTGTTTGGTTGACATCAATGCCAACACTCCTACCAACTGTTAGGAAAGCCAAATGCCCAACACAACTCCTCAGGATGATTATTGACATGAATTCCAACACACTTGCAGATGTGTTCCCAAGGCCACTGGCCATGCACACAATGCCAACTGTCCAAAAATCTCCCCCTTTGGCATTAATGGAAACACACCATCCTTTTCTCCAAGTGATGGCCAAACCTCAAGCTGCTTCCACACATCTCATGGCATGTGACACCAATTTCCTTCTTGGCATCACAAATTATACACAACGTTTTCGCCCCTTTGACATCAATGGAAAGGGGCTACAAGCTTCCTTTCTCTCCCCATGCTCTCACCAATTGTGAGGACTAGAGTCTGGTTGTTGAGATGTGCATCCTACCTCACAGACCTCTCTTCCAAGGCTATTACTGCTACTGCTCCATACACTAGTAAAATGTGATATGCTCCCCTTGAACATATATTGCCTCTGATTTTTCCTTCCAGTGTTGGAAAAATTATGTCTACTGGTTGAGAACTTTGTCCACTAAGGAGTCTTTTGTATCGAAAATATTGATATCCATTAAATTGTAGATGGTATTGCTACTGCTGCAAATACCAAGTTATAATGATGTATTTTGGCTACCCTTATTTGTTGTTGTTGTTGCTTCTGAGATTGTGCTCACTTTACTTGAGCATCTCCACTTCTGTCCTTGAGATCATTTTCATACTATGGGGATTGCTTCACATCTTGTACCAATTGCATCAAAATAAAAAATACAAGTGGAACACTGTACGAGGAAAACTCTATTATTTCCCATCTAAAAAATAAATTTCCACTTGCACACATGGTTACTCAACATGAGCCCATCACAACCAATTGACATAGCTATACCAATTGAGGGTTACGAGACATTAAAAATCATAACCAGTTGTGTTTCATGAACACAAGACTGTAATCATAATCAAAGTTACAACTTAAATGAAATACGAGTATTTCACCAAATATGAAAACCTTTTATTTGCTCAGAAATCTTCCTTTCTGAGGTTGTCCATTATTTCCTACTACTACTTATCAAAGAAGCCCCCCCTGAGCCAATGTTCCTGGATATCCCACAAGGATATCTCACCTTTGCTTGGGGACTCATCCTGTGGACTTGACAAGACCGTGAACTCCCTGTCATTCCACACTTCCCTTGCAACCCTTATTCTTCCCACAACAAAAGGTATTTTTGTGTACTCCTTATGTTTTGCTTCACTCCACCATCATCAATCAAATGTGCCATATTGTTCATCTTCTTGGTCTCCTGCATCCGAATTACTCAGCCTCCCTTGAGGCCATTCTCTTCCTTCACTGAAGAGAAACAGAGGATCTAATCCCCCTGAGAAGATCATCCCCTTTATTTCTCTAGACCTTTAAAGGTCAAGACTTGACAAAAGCATTCCCATCTTGCTTCTTCTTTACCCCTATCTGGGTGTTCCCTTAGCAACACATGGATAGAGGAAAATTTTCGTTCATCTCCTCTTTCTACACCAAAACACTTTTCAAGCCTTTCTCCATTTTAGAGGGGTCTAACACAAAACTGGGAGGACCGTTCTTTTGATTTCTTCCTCCTCTTTTCATATTGCTCTTTTGACGGAGAGCACTGAAGACCAGTTGATATTTTTCCGCGTCATTCTTTCTCCTTGTCTTCAAACCCTGAGCTGTTACATTTTCATGCATATTCTGAGAATCATTTCGTTTCTTCTCATTTCTGCAGCCATCTCTCTTGAGCCCAAATTTTCCACAATCATAGAATTTGATTTGGTCTAAGAATGGGGCGGAGGAGTTACTCCTTTTGACAACTCTTTTGTCAAAACTCTTCTCGTGGCCAACTTTCCATATTCTAGCATTATTGTGCATCCTTGGGTTGCTTCTACCCAACACTTTTTGTTTCCTTGCGTGCCATCTACATTCTATGGCTTTATGTCCAAACTTATTGCAAGAAAAACAAAAACCATGAAAAGGATTTTGATGACAAAAGTTACATTTTCTATGAAGGTTCTCTTGATGAGGAGGAGGGGTTCTCTGCTAGCTCTTCTCATGCATTTTATGACAACAAACATTGCTATCATACACTCTTGCAGTTTCCTTGCCCTCTTCTGCTACAATCTTTTCTTCTCTTACTGCTATTGTTGTCCAACAAACTTTCTATTGTTGTTGTTGGAACCCTCGAGCTTCTGATATTGAGACTACCTCAATTTGTAGTCTTTCGTAGCAAGGCTCCTTTGCACTCAACTGATGGGTTTACCTCCCAGTCACCCAGTTAATGTCTTCTTATTGAGCAATTAGTTCAACTATTTTTTTTCTCAACTTCTCATTCTCAAGCTCATGAACATCCAGTTGCTCCTCTTGCTTGAGATTTTCCTCTGATAGGTTCTTGATATCTTTTAGAGCATATTTCAACTTCTTTATAGAAAATATCCTTTCATTTAGATCGTTCTCTTTTCTATGAGAGGTGATATCTAAGTTATCACAAAGACCTAAGCCCATCTCTATGTCCGTGGAGTCTTCCACAGGTCTAAGGATTATTTCATCTTCATATGAGGATCCCTTACATTCTATTTCTACTAGAATGGGTCTATCTTCATTACAACTACTAGATGCATGGTTGTCCCTATCTTCAAGTGCTTCACATGAACATCTGGATAATGAATGACCCACTTCTTTACATTTATCACAACGAAATATCATACCTTCTACACAACATGGTCTCTCTTCTAAGACTTATTCATCACCACCAGGAGTGTGATGGGTAGAAAATTCTCCAAGTTCTAATTTATTGCTTGAGCAACAGTGGTCCTCAAACTCTTCTTGAGCCACATGGCTATCTCCACCAGATAGACATTGCAGTTTGTTCAACACTTCCTTTGCTAACTCACAATGCCTTACTTCATCATCATCTGACTTAGCTAGCCCTTTCAGGATGACCTCCATGGATTTTTCATTATTTTCTTCATTTAATATGGAGAACCCTATATCACCATCCAAGGATATCAAGTAGGCTTCCATTCTAACCTTCCATATTTCACACCAAATCTCATGGCTTGATATACCTAAGAATGGAATTTCTTCTATTTTTAGTCAAACATCATTATCCATTGGTTCCCTTTGATCTACCTTCTAGTGATTAAGCTATTTCTGAAGGAACCTGACTCTGATACCAATTGTTGGAAAAAAATGTTAATACTGAGAGGGGGTGAATCAATATTATGGCTAATTTTAACTTCTTTATGGAAATTTACTTTTCCTTTTTAACTTGACATCCATCAATATTTCAGCAACAATATATAATGTGGTAGCAAAATTAACTCAACACACAAGCATACACACCATAAGCATCATACACATTAGCCATAGGTTTTTCATGTGGAAATCCTTTTGGAAAAAAACGATAAGGCTTGATGTTGCTATTCATGTAAATAAGAGCTCCTACTCTATGACATCAATCTTTTTTGTGAGCACCCACTCATAGGAAGCACCAACTCCCTTTGATTGTTTGGTAGCACCAACTAGTAGGAATCACCAACTCTCTCTATTTGTCGACGCATGTGTAGCTTACCAGAAGAACCATGTGAGGCACAAACCTCATGGGTTTGTTGCAAGTACCAACTTGTAGCTCCTTGGATGTAAGCAAGTCCCAACTTGTAGGAGGCACTAACCCCCAAGCCTTCTCAAGCTCCACTAGAGATGGAAACACCAACTTCTTGTGTTGCAGGCACCAACCCACATTCAAATAAGAACTATTTGTTCTTTGTAGTTTGGCAACAAATCTACTTGATAACATCTTTTGTTCTCAGCACACTCTGCTGCACTTTTCAACTCTTTGCAACAATCTTCAACAACCCTCTAATTTTCTTAACGTCAATAGTCACTCAGTCCTTGGCCTCTCTGTTCTCCACAACACACAGTTTTCTCTCGGCCTTGCTTCACACAACACAGGCTTAGCTCTTTGCCCTTTTCTCACTGCAGCTCATAGGCTCCTTCGACCTTTCACCCAACACACACTAAACTCACAACCTTTCATACTAAACACAGGCTACTCTTTCCTCCACAAACAAATCGCTTCTCTTGGGGTCTCTTTTTCTTATTCTAGGGCACACTGAGCCTTTACACACATAATTGGCTCTTAAATAGCCTCTCACATCAGTGCACTCACACAAATCACTTTTCTCTAAGTCTCTCATGCAACAATGCTTCATTCCCATGCTTTGCTTATCAGAGCACCTAAGTTTTGTTCCTCTGCCATTCACAGAATTGGTGTTGCCACCCTATCAATGTTGTTGTACTGTCGATGTTGCCACACTGTTGATGTTGCCAAACTGTCCTCATTCATCACTTTGCAATGTGCTTAGGCATGGCCTCTCCATGTTGTTGTTGTGTCTGCCACTCGTTAGTCCACCTGCATACTCAACGTAGGCACAATCCTCTCTGTCTGCAACTTTCCCATTGCTGAGACTCTCCATGCACTTGAACTCTCGCAGAGCTTGAAAACACTCTAACATCGCTTCTCTGTACTTCAGGCATGGACATTTTGTGGACCATTTTTCGTTTTTCCTTGTATCAGAGATATTTGACAATCGACCTTCATTCCTGAGACCAAAAATCTGCTCAACATTTAGTCACACAACTCATTGCTCTATACGCTCTTGAGTACTCTATATTGTGCTTTATCAAGCGAAATACTTCATAGTGCTGCATCATGGTGCAACACCAGGAAACTACTGATTTCTGACCTCTAATTATCTCCAGCCATTTTTGTTTTCAGCCCTCATTGAATATCTACTTATAGGACCAGGTGCTGTGACCGGAAGCTTAGCCTTAAGGCGCTAAGCCCTTTAACATTGTACCGGGGGACTTTTATCCTTTATATTGCACTTTATCGAAGCTTTTCCTCTATCAGATATTTATTCACAAATAAACAAAAAATTCTAATTGTCCTTGTACTTTTTTGCTCTCGCCCCTTTTCGCATTTCACTTCATAGGACTGAGGGCAGTGACTGAGTGCCATGACCTGAGGTGCTAAGTATTTCAGCATTGTGTCGAGAGCCCTTTTCCTTTGTTAAGCACTACAGCATTGGTTTTCTGTTTATTCCACAATCAAGCACTTAACACTATCAAAGCCTTCTTATCGGGGATTTCCACTTGTTGCTTATATGCCAGCATCAACAAACTGTTGATCGTTGATTTCCATTGTGACGTCATCATTGCCTCATGGCATCTCCTGAGTGGTGATACGTGTCAGCAGGATATGGCCTATTAAGCCACCTCAAAACACCAAAATGGCCTGCCACGTGTCCCTCCTTACCATCACGTCTTGCTGATGTTAGCAGCCATGTGTCCCTCCTTACTATTACGTCATGCTGACGTCAACAGCCACGTGTCCCTTATCGGAACCAATCAAAATCTGCCACTTGTCCACATCGGAGCTCATCTGAGATGGTCATTTGTCCTTATCAGACCCAACTGGATGCCTCCACATGTCCTACTTGGGGGAGAGAGAAAGAGACCTTGCCTACCCTATTTTTTTAGCATATTCCTTTGTAAATTCATTTTTGGCCTTCCCGATGATTAAAAAAAGAATACATTGTCCTAACTTATTTAACTCAATCGACATTCGTTGATCGAATGTTTCCTAATGCTTGTCACCTATGTAACTGTTGAACTTTGATTGCTGATATGGACTTGTCGTCCAACATGCGGGATCGTAAGTAGCTAATCGACGAATTGCCTAGACTGAGTACTCATAATCATTCTTCGAAGAGTTCACATCATGTGCAGAAGGAATGGTGGACTTACTAGGAAATTCTCAATTATAATGCTATTAGGTGCTTTGCTCTTTGTAACGATCTTTTGGAAAGTCGACAGAAAGTTGTATGTACTTAAATTTAACTTTGTATAGCATATTAGTACCCAAAACATTTTGTTTGAATGGAAAAATGAGAAAAATGTGTGATCTTGTCATTTTGTATGATACAGAATCTTCATAGAAACTAAAGATTAGATTATTGTATATCAGGGACAACAAAAATGATATATTTATCCTCATTGGGGCTTTGTATGGAGCAGTTATATTCTTAGGAGCCAACAACTATTCAAATGTGCAACCTGCAGTTTCAGTAGAGATAATTGTGTTCTAGAGAGAAAGGGTTGTAGGAATGTACTATGCATTGCCCTGTGCTCTAGCTTAGGTTTGTCCTCTATCATTGTTTCATTTTATTCTAGACATTCAAATTATCCATGTGCCAAATATTGGGCAAGCATAGTATGGGCCTATAGGATTGTGCATCAAAAAGTAAACTTTGGAGTTCAAATCGTTGGGTCAATATGCCCACATCTTCTTAGTAGCTCGTACTAGTATTATCTGATGCTAAGGGCGCCGTTGGACTTTATGGATGGGATTTTTCCAGATTTGGGAAGGTCTTGAAAGGTGCTACCTCAATTCGACTATGTTAAGACTATTAAGCAAGAATATGGAACCTATACAATTTTCTTTCTATTTATACGTTTTTTTGTCACTTATTCCAATATTATAATTGGATAGGGTTCTTGTTTACATATGTAATATTCGATGATTATTTTAATAGATGATTGATATCCCTTACATATCATTGAGACAATGGTGATATGTGAATTTACCTTTCCTAATTAGTCTGATAGAAACCCTACCATACTTTTCTACAATATGCAATATAACAAAATTGTTGGACGAACTTACCAAAGAAATTTCATATTCTTCCTAAGAGGATTTTTTTATTGGCAACCAAAAACAACAAATATGTCAATAGCCAATTGTGAGTTGCATATTGATCTACATTGATCATAGATGACAAGTCATTTCTAGAAGGTTTCCTTATTTCTTGTGCACTAGATTTTACAAGCATCTCTTAACATTGGCTTTTCCCTAGATCAGTGGTATCCTTAGCCATTACAAAACCATTTTAGGGAACCATTTTGACTTGCAAATAAAGCTATAGAATAGTAACTCACTATGATTTCTATTCCCTAGATCAGTGCTACCTTCACACTATCATGACCTAATGAATGCATTCACACTCCATTCTATGCTACATTTCTAAGCCTTTCTTGCATTATGAGCATGTAATGTTATCACCATCGAAGATTAAATCACATTTCACTATAGATTTTCATCAAATAAGTTATGTACTAATTCCTTATGCAAATCCCAAATTAGGAACTTCATGTAGCCAAGTATTGCTTTCAGGTCAATGCTTTATTGCTGCAATGAGATCTAAGGCCTTGCTATAATACACAATCTTAACCAATAATCAACGAAATTCACAACACCAAACCTTGTTCACAAATTTTTTCAAAGAGTTGGTAGTTACCCTCCATTCTCCCACTATTAGTCAGATTTTATTAACGAATTAAACTAATAAATGTGAACATTTAAACAATCTAGGTGATCGCACATAAATTTTCTGCTTGGGTAGTCATTTAAGATCCTTCTTGACCATGGATGCTTTTAGGTGAAATTAAACCATCCAATAATGGATGCATCTCCACTACACATTACATGTCATTTTATTCCTTTATATTGGGAACAACATACATTAATCTATGAAATTAGGAGAAGATACCCATGTCATTGTTTGCTAGTATATGATAGACATGTTTGGAAGAGTGAGGGGACAAGTTATGATATAAATCCACCGATTAAAGCATATTGTGAACCACTATCATATTATAATAACCTTGGCCATATCATAATCCTAATTAATTTTTGGGAAAGAGTAAGTTATTTATTGAGCACTTTATGTACCTATTCCTCACTTTATTAGGCTTAATTTTTTCTTAGAGGTAGCACCTATTTTATATGACTACATTCATTAGGTGAGAAATTGATCATTAGGGACAACTATCCCATAGGGAATATCTTATTATCTAGTAGTTGTTTGGATTAGCAAGGTTTGTCTTTTAACTAAGCAAAACATTATAGGAATCTATTAGTTTTAAATTGTTATAATTTTGTTTAGTGTAGTATATAACTATAACATAAGCTTATAATTAATATAAAATAGAGATACAATTATAATGACTATATATAAAAAATGTTATGTGATAAGGTTAAAATGTTTGTAATTTTAAATATGTTTTAAGTAAGGAATGTAAGAAAATGAAAAATTAAGAGTTAAAAATTAAAAATTATATTAGTTTATTGAAATAAAGTAAAAGAATAAGCACATTTTGGCCATTCGTAAAGTAAAAGTTAGTGTTATATTTGATTTACAAAATTCTCAAATAAAAATAAACTTGATTTCTATACCTAATCTAATCACTTCCACAAATTATAAAAGTATCCATACTCATAATTAAAGAAATACATAATAATAATAATATTAACATCTACTTATAATCATTAAAACTTATAATCATATTTTAACATTAAAAATTAACCGAATGAGTATAACCTTGATATTTATATTAAACTAAGCTTTTTTAAAAAGTCGTTGCTAATGAATATAATGGTACCATAACTTTGTTTCAAATACCACATCCCTGCAATCCTTGAGACCTTATATCTATATATAACGGTAGACTCCACAAAACTGCCCTACGAAAGGGCACCCTGCACCGAAATCTCATCATCCAAGCACCAATAATTGGTTTAGTGATTTGTTCTTAAGAATTG
>APFE031713862.1:20334-43738 GCA_000404065.3 Pinus taeda
AAAAGTTTAAATAAAAGGAAAAAAATATGTATTAACGAGATTGATTTAATATTTAATGATGACAATAAATTATTTAACCACATTAATTTTACATATTAGTTACTTCAGTCAGTGAAACTTAATTCTATATTTTTTTAGGATTAAAAATGGTGTATTACATTTTTTATTACAAAATATAGGTGTTGGACCCAACAAAAGAGCTCAAATTATAGTTTTTGGTTTGAATTTGGCATGAAAAATTTCAAAAAATTAGGTAATTGGAATTTTTAAATAATTTTTTTATAGTGCAAATAAATTTAGCACCATCAAAAACCTTGAAACAATCAAAATCTTAAAATTTAATAGCTATAATCCAAATTTAAAAAAAAAATACCAAAAATTTTCATAATCTTATCAAAATAATTTAGTAATTTCTGGATTATTTAGTAATTTTTTTAAAACTCAACACAAAACATATTGAGGCTAAACCTACAGTGGAGTGTCAAACTCAACGTTAGTGGAGAATCGAATCGTAGGAAGAAGTTCAGTGTCCATCAAAACAAAACGTGTCGTTTACAATTGTCCCTTATCACTTTTAACTGGACAGATTATCTCAATTTTTCTAATGCATTTCATTATTATCCCCGGTGTATGGAATGTTATTTTTCCATTTTGTTATAATTGAATGGATTGGTATAGAATTAATGTTTTAAATTTGTCTTAAAAATAATGGAATTTTTAATAAATTTTTAATAAAATCAAAATTTTAAGAAATTTAGATTACAACTATCAAATTTTCAAAATTTTATATACTTGAATTATGTTTTAATGTAAATAATACATGTAGTAGCACATTTTATTGTAGGTTTTTTCCTTTGAACTTAAATTACAAGGGTCTTAAATTGATATATTAATAAAATTTAGCATTTGTGAGGTTTTAATTACATTTAATTTTTATTATTTATTTTTAAAATGTATAAATATTTTTTTAATATTGTTTTTAAATAAAATTTGTTGTATTGGATTGTATAAAAAAATATCTTATTAATAAAAAAGATAACTTAAAATTTAAAAGGTTATAAGTTAATTAAAACATATAGTATAAAATATAAAATTATTATATGTTATTTGAAATGATAGTTGCTTTGGAGTTTTATTTATTCAAAATATTTTAGTGTATAGTGTAAGAAATATTTGTAAAAAAATATGTGGCTAGTGGCTATGATAAAATAGATAAAAAAAAAAGTGTTTAATTCGTTTAAAATTTTATGTTGACATTAATCATAGTTATTAAATTAAATTATATATTTAGAAATATGTAATTACATTCATTTAATGAAATATTATTTATTTATTTATTTATCAGGTATAAATAGATATATGAAAAAAGAAAAATACTTAACCTAAATTCCATCCATATATATATGATTTAATATATGTATTATAATATAGTTTTAAACAAGGTTAGCTCCTTAATCAATAAGCATACATCACACAACGCCCTCTAATCATTAATTTTACAATTTAGGGGATTAAACATACACATGGTTTAATTTTTTTATTAATATGATATATAGGAGATAGAAATAAAATAGTTTGAATTGATTCAATTTCATTTTGAATTTGTAATTATTATTATTTTCCCTTT
The DNA here is from genome assembly GCA_000404065.3 of Pinus taeda. Classification (NCBI taxonomy): domain Eukaryota; kingdom Viridiplantae; phylum Streptophyta; class Pinopsida; order Pinales; family Pinaceae; genus Pinus; species Pinus taeda. The sequence goes on from APFE031713862.1 coordinate 21,962, forward strand.
TTCTATTCCTTCAATTGCTTATGGAAGAGAGGTAGGATATTTTTGGAATGTTTTGTAGGATTTAGTAAGAAAAGATGGAGTGGGTCTAATATTTTTATTTTCAATCATATCAAGATTAAATTTATAAAACTATGCAAATGATTTGATATAAAGTTTTTTATTATATACTATTGGAGAATTTAAGTGATAGGAGAGGCAATTGGAATAAATTGACAACATCTAATTCTACCTTTTTATGATATCCCAATTTGAAAATAAATCACTTTGTTTTTTTAGCTTACCTATTGTAATTGGTAGTTCAGCCACCATCCGTTTACATATTTTATGGAATAAGTGGAGATTTTATGAGATTTTCCTATTTTAGAATAGGGCATCTAAAATTTTAATTTGATTATCAATAATAAGTAGGTAGATGATAGAGATTTGAAACCTCATTGGAATATTATAAAATATTTTAATAGTCACAAATAAAATATTGAGATTTATCTCAAAAGTAGTTATGTTTTTTTTGTCATTTTAATTAAATAGATTAATTAAAAAAAATGTTATATGAAACGTTCTTAATTGATGTGTGTAAGTAATGACATATATAAAATTTATGAGTTATGAAGGTTTACGTTCTTTGTTGGTTTGACACACAGAGTTTCAAACTTGGAATTTGGTGGTTTACATAAATATGTATTATTCTTATTAAATAATATTATTTATTATTTATTATTATTATTTTTATTTTTTTATTTTTTTAATATATTTTGATGATGCGATAAATATTAATTAATAGTGTTTTTAAATTACTATAATTTTGATGTATTAAAAGCCAGCCTAGATGCATGGAAACACTCATATTACTTGCTCACAGAGGGATCAAATCCATCTAGATACAAACCTTTCCTCAAATTACTAATCTAAAGATATTAAATCTAATTATATTAATACTAGCAATGGCACCACATGTTACAAAGGAAACACCTTAAGGTTGTATCATAGGAAAGAGTATATGTTATGCCATTTTAATGAATATTTAAATTATAAATATGAATTATTTTATTTAAAAAGAAATTTTAGGTTTGGATAATTGTTTGGATAAAAAAACTAGTTTTTTATAGCACAAGGACAATGTAGATAGTATATAGAGTATATCCACTTAAGGACACAACAAACTAACTATATAACCAACCATAGAATTGATGTAAAAATTATGTTGAGTTGTAGTGCAATATTTATGAATGTAATGAAGACTATCTGTAATGGAAATTTCTATTATTGTGAAAGTTATCTACAATTCAAAATCTTTGGAATTCCAACAATGAAAATTGTTGGCCATCATATGTTGGAGCCCTGAAGGAAGGTGCATTAGCCTAATGGATTGTTCATTGGTGAAACGAATCCCATTCCTTGGGTTACAAGTAGATGGGAAATAATGTTATGGATTGGGGTTATTGTAGGTGGAAAATTGATTGTGAATAGAGGAATTGGACCATACGAAGAGAGTTTAAGTCAACCATAGGTAAATCACCTTTGTGGATTTATAGTTTTACCTTAAATATTGACCTCTATTACAATGAGAGTTGGTGCAACAAGGAGCTTATGGTTAAGTGGAGTGTCCCTTTTTCACAATTACTTAGTAGATGCTTCCTAGAAATGTAAGTGTTCATAACTTGTGCTTATGTGTAATGGATTATATTACATTCCAATTTGTTCAATTCTATTTGCAAGTTTAATTTTGCATTTTGCATTTATGATTTATGATGACCAAATGGTTTAATTATATTGTATAATAAACTTAACTAAATTTTTCTCATCCTCTTATATCGAATAATTTTTGTCTAAAGCAACGTGCATTGGCATACGGAATGAACATCCTTGATTTTCAAGCCTAGAGAAAGACAAACATACATGAAAGTTATCATTATTGGCTTAAGAAGTAAGTCGAATGTTATCCTTGTTTGTTCAAATATTTGATTAAGCTTAGCTTAAAATGTTTTGGATTACCATTCATATTTTATATCCAGATCTGCAGGTTAATAGTTCACTAAGCATACACATCACATTCTTGCATAATCTATCATTATTGGCTTAAAGAAGTGAGTCGAATGCTATCGTTGTTTATTAAAATCTTTGATCAAGCTTAGCTTATTATTTTTGGATTACTATTGGTATTTTAAATTAGCTAGATCTACAAGTTCACAGTTCGCTAAATATGCACATGGTATTTATGTAGAATCTAAACTCCAATCTAACTCTCTGGCATTTAGGGACTCTACCACCAACGCTAATTTCATATAGTGGTCACGTCCATCCTATTGACCCTCATTGGAATATGTTGGGATTGGGATACTAACTTGAAACATGGTATTTATGCAGAATCTAAATTACAATCTAAATCTCTAGCATTTAGGGACTCTACCACCAACATTGATTTCATGTAATGGTCATGTCCATCCTATTGACCCTTACAGCATATGTTGGGATTGGGATACTAACCTGAAACAAATATCAATAATGTTCATAAAGTTGTTGTTTTTGTATAGGAATTCTTGACTGCAAAGGATTGATAGGCATACATTTGCATTACTTAGTTATAAAAAATAATGAAGCAACATCGGCACATTGTTTTTGCATGGATTCATAGTTTTAGCTTAAGGGTTAGCCTTTATTACAATGAGAGTTAGTGCAACAGGGAGCGTATGTTTGAGTGGAGTGCCCCTTTTTCACAATCAATTAGTAGATACTTCCTAAAAATGTAAGTTTTCATGACTTGTATTTATGTGTCATGGATCATATTAAATTCCATGTTCTTCAATTCTATTTTCAAGTCAAAGTGTGCATTTTAAATTTATGATTTATGATGACCAAATGGTTTAATTATATTGTAAAAGAAACTTATCTAAATTTCTCTCATCACGTTATATTAAATAATTTTGATCTAGAGTAATGTGCATGGACATATGGAATTAACATCCTTGATTTTCATGCTTGCAGAAAGGCAACCATCAATGAAAGTTATCATTGTTGACTAACGAAGTAAGTCGAACGCTATCCTTGTTTGTTCAAATATCTGATCAACCTTAGATTAAAATTTTTAGATTACCATTGGTATTTTATATCTAGATCTACAAGTTAACAATTTGTGAAGCATGCACATGGTATTTTTTTCATAATATATAAATATTGGTTTAATGATGTAAGTCAAATGCTATCCTTGTTTGTTCATACCTTTGACCAATATTAGCTTATAAATTTTGGATTACCATTGGTACCTTATATCTAGATCTACAAGTTAATAGTTCGCTAAACATGGACATGGTATTTTTGCAGAATCTAAATTCCAATTTAACTGTCGGGCATTTAGGGACCTTATCACCAACATTGATTGGATTTAATGGTCATGATCATCTTATTGATCCTTATTGCACTACTACATAAAGGAGAGTTTTAAGATAATATTTGAGACAATTTTTGGGTAAATCGTCTTAAGACAAAAAAAAAACTTGTGTATTGTCTTAAATATTGCTTTTAAGCGGGTGTCTCAAAAATTAGTCTTAAAGATTATTGTCTTAAAAAATATTGCCTCTATAAAGCCAACATATAACAAAATAATTATTTTCTCTTAGGAGACAATTTCATTTTTGTCTCTCTAGAGATAACACTCAGATTAGAGACAATATGTCTTTAATACTAGCTATTGTCTCTCTAGAGGCGATAAATTTATTATTTAAAGATCACTTTTGTCTCTTTAGAGATAATATAAAACAATGAATCCAGAAATATCTCAACACTGAAATAAAGCGATATAAAAAACATTTAATTAAAAATAAACTACATAATCATTGATTAATTCATATTAGCGCACAGTGGAATCGAACCACCAACCTCCTGTTTGTAAGGCAGATGCTCTTCCATTGAGCTAGAAAACTTTAAAGAATTATGTGAAGAGTTATGGCAATCCTTAAAATTACATTCCCCGGATGCGGGTGTTGATGGTGGATATTCAAGTGATGGGACGGGCGAGCAGGGATGGCCACCTGCCCACCATGCGTAGAAGCGCTGTATACACATGGGAAGAGGGACATTCCCGACGACGCTGGTTCAGAAACAAAGGGCCGCGGTAGAGGAGCATTAACGCTCCATCCAATCCTGCCTTCGAAACAGAGCTCGACTCCTCGGCTCCCATGAATACCATGTTAATGGCGGGAGCGCTTCGAGGCAAGGGCAGGCGCAATATTAACGGTGGCAGCACGGGAGTTACCATGTCAATTATGGTTTGGATAGGGGTTCTTCTGCTGCCTCTGGCACTGTTGGGGTTAAGCCCTGGTCTGAGTTCACAGGCCATCCCCTCAATTCTGAATTCTCATGTCATTTTCAGCCTTTGTCCGTCTGTTTGGCATACGAACTCCCTTCAGGATCCTCACCCGTCTGATAGGTCCACTCCTCCGCCTGCTTTTGATTCTCTCTGTTCTCTGCAAGCCAATTCGGCTATGTCCAGCTCTGAAATTATGGTTCGGCCTCGACAGCGAATGCTCAGCCGTCGAGGCTCCACCCGAGGAGGGTCCTCGCGCCCTTCAGTAGATGCGAAGATTTGTCATCATTGCCACTGCCACTGCCATTACCCTCATGCTGAAGGAGCAAGTTTTCTTAGGCAGAGAAAATTCCTGGAAGCCAGCTCTCCTGGGTCATCTTCCTCGCCCTTCTTTGGCTCAGCGGTTTACACTTTCAATAGCCCTCTGAACCACCCCCAGGTCATCGCCCATGTTTCGGTGCTATTCACTGAGGAAGCCCAAGACGAGGGCGAATCCAGTGCTCAAAGGGAGATGACACCACTTGTTGATACCACGAAAGCTATGGAGACGCCCTCTCCTGATCCGATGAAGGTAACAGAAAGACCATCCAGCCAGAAGGAGGACGTCAAGATGGAGCCTGTCGTGACAACAACGGAGGAGGTCCAAGCTCAGGACAGGGAGGAATATGGCTGGTGCAGGATAGTGGAGGAGGTTCCAGAAGACTAAATGCTGCTCCTTCTCAGGTCGCGTAGCCCGTAAAGATGGGATTTTGTTTATTCCGCTTTTGGCTATGTCTTTGTGTCAAAATGTTTGTGTTAGTGTGTCAATGTGGCATGGTGTCAAAGCTGTCGTAGAGAATTATATGTGTTCAGGGTTTGTTTTTTACACATGGATACTCTGTGTTAAAATGCTTTTGAATTCCCCTACGCGAGATTAGTCTTTTTACTTCCTCTCGCCCCTGTGTGGGAATGACTATGGGTCTCGTTCGTCCTCTTCTACTACAACTGCTGCTGTTCCACGCTGCCATTACTTCCAGGCAGCTGGATCTTTTTGATAGCTTGTTTGTATTTGTACTCTATTTTTGTATATAATAGAATAGTTTTACCGAGAAAAAAAATATAAATAAATAACTAAATAAATCCTTAAAATTACATTTATAGCCATTGATTTAACCAACAAAAAAAAAGATTGTAGCTACACGATGAATTTTAAACAAAAAACATTTGCATAATTCAACAAAGTTGACGTTGTAACACCCCTCCTTATAAACTTTGATAACTAGAAGTGGTTATTGAAAAGATTCAATTACCAATGCAACTTTTTGGGAATGGGATCTAAAGGTATCTTTTTTTTACTTGACAAAATTTCACACCCTCGCCCTACTTACCAGCAGCATAAAGCTCAATGGATGCACCATCTGGTAAAAACTTCTTTTTGATATCTGCTAGATTATTCTATTTCCTAGAAGGAAATTTGACAGTTGTTTTAGTTCTCATGTCATTAGAGTACATAATAACAAGCATCCAATTCGCCATAGCATATGAGGCATAATGACATAATAACAATACTAACAACGAAATAAAAATTTGCACTCATGTTCAGAAATATGATTCCAAATTCTGAAATCCCTCCCCATGCAATTCCAAAAAAGAATTTCCTCAAATCCTTATGTTCCTCTAGTCTTCCACTGCAAGTCTTATATATTCCAAGGCCCAAAAAGTGCCAAAGTTGCTGAGTGGAAGAAAATTACCACAGCTTAATAGAGAGATAAATCAGAAGTAGTGAGAAAGACATAGAGATTTCTTGTCGTTCACCCTTGCATGATATGACATATTATATTGTTAAATGGTTCCATGTAAAGTAGCAGGCCTTTTCAGATTATATGTGAATTGCCAATCTCTCCAAAAAAGTTATTATGGATCAAAGTTTGATAAGATCACCCAACAATTCTCCAGCCCATATATTTAATTACAATATTTAGATTTCTTGTCGTTCACCCTTGCATGATATGACATATTATATTGTTAAATGGTTCCATGTAAATTAGCATGTCTTTTCAGATTATATGTGAATTGCCAATCTCTCCAAAAAAGTTATTATGGATCAAAGTTTGATAAGATTACCCAACAATTCGCCAGCTCATATATTTAATTACAATATCTAGATTAATCATATCCCATAGACAATTCCAAAAAGGTTTATTGTTAGATTTCATTATCCTTCTCATTTTCAAGAATATTTTATACATGCGTCTTGGCTAGGAGGATCCTACGCACAAACTGTCATTTTCATACACTAAGGCACCATGCTTCAATAGATCTGCTAGATAATTCACTCATACTCAAACTCAAAGGCAATGCCTAACCAAGAATAGTCTTTTCCAAATTACTTGCAATAATACACTCCCAATACACTCCCTTAAAATATGCGTGCTCTAATTGTTAACAACCTATTTTTCAGCTAATCTTCCCAATTTAATAGGGTTTCTAAATAGTTAGAACCTTGCAAAATGCCAAAGTTCCACCTACATTTATGTCACATTCCAACAAAACATCAAAGTTCCACCTACATTTATGACAAGTGTTTATGGTGATGAAAGATTGAGGATTTTATTTAAAAAAGAGTGTGCTTTTCAATTATTCTCTCTCACATTATGAAGGAAACAAATGAATAACAGCAAAACAAAGAAACAAGAAGAAAATTCTTTTGCATCAATTACCTTGCAATTCTCATATTCCACAAACATCTTCTCACTATCTATCACAAAGTGTGGAGAAATATAACCACGATCAAATTGCATTCCCTCCACAACATACAAATTATTTTACGCACTTTTTCCCTCTCCAAGTGTCACAACACCTTTTCTTCCAACTTTTCTCATAGCCTCTCCTATCATTTTTCCTATTTCATAGTTATTCACAATATTCACTCAAGAAACATCTACTAATTCATTGTCTTCAACCTGGAAAATAATACAAATTACAAAGTGTTAACTTGTGTAACCATTCACACATAAAAAAATTTCCAAAAATACAAATGTTTCACAAGAAACTCTTCAACATTTCATTGCATTCAACCTCGAAAATAATACAGATTACAAAATGTTAACTTGTGTAACCATTCACACATAACAAAATTTCCAAAAATACAAATGTTTCACAGGAAACTCCTCAACATACCCTGGAGTAAGGATTAAATGATAATGCAACATCAACTATTTCCATAATAAAAGTGCGCCTCAACCATAAGACTAAACAAATACAATTCTTAAACTATTACATATCTAACAAGACCAAACAACCAAATGTATTCCTCAAGACAATCACTGTTATGAAACCAGCTCAACAAAATATAGAAAAGATAGATCAACGCCTTAGAATTCAGCCTCTTCGAGGGGGAAACCTCCTTTACATTACATAAATGAACAATTCTTCGATGATACAAATGAAAAGACCTCTTTTCTATATATAGGAGTCTACGGGGTCATAACATAATCAGAGCCGACATAACAATAATAATGTAAGGGCACAATAATAACAATAGTGGGCTTCTATGGGGTACAATAGTAAAAATATGGGCACTACGTGGGTACATCAATATAATAAGTGGGTTGTACTAATAACAATAAGGGGTTACACTAGTAGTATAGGGGCCTAACAATTACTGTATGAAAAATAAAAAAGATTTTGCAACCAAAAATACCTTAGGCAACTAATTCATTCAATTAGATGCAACTCCAAACCATTAGAAAAATAGAAAACCAACCTACTCAAAATATGAGGATTTACCTTCTTTGACAGATTCTTGCGTTCCGAAAGAAAGGCATTTATTTCCATGTCAATGCCCCTAGTGATTTGAATTTGATTTGCATTCGCTGCAACAACTTAAACAAAAAGATTTCATTTCAAATTCTGATTTATAAATTTAAGATACAATCTTTGTCTGTTGGGTCCTTCCTAACAAGCTCATAACATTTGACAAAAGGATCAAAATTTTCAAATACTTGATGATAATTTTTTCATTCAAATACCATCTTAAACTCATTAAATCCCAAACCAAAACTAAAAAAACAAACACCATAAAGCCTACAAAGTTGAATAGATCTTAAACCAATACTAGTGGCAAAAAATAACCTTTACACCTTCACTTATTAAACCCTGTGTAAGCACAACAGACGTGGTAGTTCCATCCCCAACTAAATTATTTTTCCTTGTTGTAATTTGGCCCCAATATTTTCAATTGGGTCCTCTATCTCCTTTGTCAAAAAGATGAAACCATGGCATTGAAATACATTTCATTAGACTGTCCATTACAATAGAACTTGACTTGGCCACAACTCTTTGTTTTTAGTTGTGAAAAGCTTTATTCATTACTCTCATGTGACTAGTCCATAAGCCAAGTAGACCGTTGAGTAACAAATAAATTGTCTTTGACATTTCAATTTGCAAATTTTGCCTACCATATCTAAGAAATTTAGGAAGGGGCAACTAATACCACATTAAAAAGATAACCATAACACACATATACAAATTACTTGCTTCGCTACTATCATGCCATTGTCTACTATTTTCAGAGAACCATACTTTCTCTACAAAACAACATTTATGCCCTTCAGTCCAAGGGTGACTCCAACAAGACCAACAAGTTTGTTCACACTTGCCTACAAGAAAATTAAAATGGGCTTTCAATAAGAGCACGACTGAATGCAAGATTATTTGCCAAAACAACCCTCCACAAAAAATTAAAACTACAGATTAACATCAAATAAGTGGACAAGGAAAAATCACCAAGAGTGAAGTTTTACATGCAGGTGACCTTCCTTTAAACAAGAATTTTTCTCTGACTTGCAATTTTTTTGTCACTGAGCCATCCCAGTTGAAGTACAACTCCTTTTCCATGGATCTTGTATTAACTACCTGCTCTCTGGTGTGTAATCTCGGATTCCATCTTTTGTTCAAGTGACTAAAAGAAATGGATGAAAAGACTAAATGAGAATACAATTGTTTTCCATAATTATTAAACACTACACCCAACTTCCTCTCCTTTCGAATGTTGCCCAATGAGGTAGAAATGACAATTGTTGTAATGTTTCCTAAAGAAGAGATCATCTTCTCATATACTAAATAAATTACAAGATCTTCATATTAGTATCTATGTTTGAAAAACAAGAATGCCATTTCATAAAAGCACTTACCAGTATTAAAAGTAGAACTAAATAGATATCAAGAATTTAGGCAACTTATGGAGCATGAAGAAAGAAACAACCAAATAGAAATCCAACCACGATCCTCATTTTAATGAGACAGATCTATATATTTGCATTAAGATAATACAAAGAAACCCCATCTATATTAATACTAGCATAAAACAATCTAAGCTAGTTTCTGTTGTAGGCATCCAAGTTGCATATTTTTAATTTGAATTTTTGACCTCTATATAATGTGCTAGGGTAATTTTTCCCTAGTTTTAAACAAAATTTATCCTTCTTGTACAACAATTTAACACAATAAATCCAACAATGCACTCCTACCACTGATACTACTGTACATTGTTATGATAATTCACCATAGAATTTCTTGATAATTAGCCTTTCTTTTTCTATTAAAATGTTTAACTTTTAATTTAGAATTGATATTTTGTCTTCAATGATTACAGTGAAGAAAGGTATCTGGAATGATAAATAACAATACAATAGATTTTGGCAATAAACTACTTAATATCATATAAACACAGAGTCACAGCATGAAATTGAAGTCAAACAACTTTAGTTCCTAACCAATGAGAACTATGAACCACAAGTTAAATCCAAATCCCACAATACCAATTACTCTAACCAGGAGTCACAACTTAAATTAGTTATGTTTTCTACACTTCTTGGGCTTTACATTGTCTAAGAAGTCAATTTTGAACCTGTTACAGAGTTGGCTTCACCATAGTATGCCTCCTCCTACTAGAATATATCCTTCTATTGAAGGATCTGAATTGCTAGCAGTCACGAATTTCAAGAAGTGTCTTTGCTGGCATGTATAGGACTTTCTCCAGAGATTTAATGGAATGAAAAGTCACTGGTTTCCTTTGGATCCATAGACAAGAATCAAATCCCCGCAACTTCGAAACCCTCCTTGATGTTCAACCCGAATAGGTCCCGCTTCAAGCAACTCTAATTGAGACTGTATTTAGGCCTTGGAACCCTCTGATGAGTGCAAATTCACTACTCCACTGCCTTTTAAACCTCCAACTAACCATCCACTTTGGGTCCAACTTGCTGAGATAATACCAAGGCTCATTCTATGATAGGCAATACCATAGGGACAGGAACAGTAAACAGTAAATACCAAGTCCTTGTCAAGACCACTTTTATAGGTAATCCCATATTAGTTTAGGATCAGCCAGAGGAAAATTCTTGTTTTGGGAGGAGCCTAACGTTCCACTTCCAACATCATGAGGATGGCAAGCATTCTAATTTATAGCCTAGATTTTCTTTGTAATGTCCTCCCATCTTGTTTGTTGCGCATACTAAACAGTCAGGCTACTGTCTTAACCTGTCAGAGGTTGCCTTTAGGACTCCTGTAAATTCTCTTTGTTGATTTGCCAATTCATCTCTAAAGTCACGAGATCAGTGCTATTTTAGGTATGTTGGTCAAATAAGCATGACGTCTAAGATTCTTATTAAGGTCTCAACCTTGAATCCCAACTTAGGATTGAGTTGATGACAGGGTAGTTGAGTGGGTGGGGGGGGGTGGTGGCGTAGGGAGGTCCATGTTTCTTGAATGAGCTGCTTATAGATATTGTCTACTACACGATTGAGTTATGCCTTCAAAGGAGGAAGACAAGGTGATTTAAAGAGGACATGTAGGGAGGAAGACAATGAAATAAAATAACTATAGACTACAACAATGTAGATACCTCAAAAAATTTCAAATACCAACACTCTTTCCTCAATGTACTTTGAGAAGGATGTGAAGAAATCTCCTTGGAAGATAAAAGAGCCATATAGGGTTACCTCTCCTCTCCAAAAGCCAAATATCCAAGAGTGCAAAGGTGTATAGGTAAGAGGTAAGCTTGAACAAATTCCTTAGTTGAAGTGGGTGAGGTCTAAATTGACTTCTATAATGGCATGTGGAACTGTGTTCTTACATCTGGTCATCTGGTGGAGTGTGATGGTTGATCTATCATCTGATCATCTCTTCATAAGTGATCAACTAGCCTCACCCAAGTTTGGTCTAATTAGATCTTTGATCCATCCAATACAATTGGTATAGCAAGATACTGAAAGAGTGCCATCATCAAAGGATGTCTTGAAAATGAAATTGGAATCATTGCTTTTCCAAAACAGCTAAAGAAGTGTATGCCTTGCATAGCCACATTTGAGAAGCTCATCCCAAATTGAAATGTGGCCTTGAAAACTAGGCACCTAAATAACTTAATAAGAATAGGTAGGGGTGAACTTAACTGGTTCTCCTCTGTTGGAGAAATGTAACCAAGACATAGTATCTTTGGTTGCACTGAAAAACATATTCTTAACCTTACTAAGATTAAAAACACCAACTTACAAATGGAAAGCAAAAAAATGTGACTGAAGACTCTTAAGAGAGGAAGGAATTAAGACCAAATCAGTCAATGACAATAAGTACTTAGACCGTGGTGTAAAATGAACCCTTCATTGGCATGTGCCAGCTCCCTTAGAAACTAGTCAAGCTCAGGATTAATTGTAAATCCTGATTAAGATGGGGAAAAGAGTGCAGCCCTATTTAATCCCCTCAATGCTTAGAATAAGGTCAGAGAAGCCACCAAGTTTCAAAATCATCTGATCACTGATCCATAAATCCTTGGGATGCCTGCAAATCCCTTCTTTGGATATGCAATATAAGCTGGGAACCTATCAAATCACCCATCTTCCAGTGCTCTAGCTTCTGCTATGGATTCTGTAGTGCAAAATCTATTTCTTTTCTTGTCAACCAAAAGACAGATAGCCTATTCATTTATATTAACATATTCATGACGTTGAATAGATAGTCCTGTCACTTGTGTCTGAATAATTTCTTGTCAAATAGGATCCCTGTAAGAACTAAGAACTTTTAACATTTTCATTTCATTAACGGTGGTGCTCTCTTCAGGTTTTCTAAATGGAGGAAGCTTAACATGAACCAAGAATTCCCTTTCCTCCTCTTCATAGAAGTCTCCAATCTTTACCAATACCTTCTGCCCATCGTCTGGAGTATTGCCTACATAACTACCTGCATGTGTGGCAGTCAATGGCATCCCTGAACTTGCATATGTGACAATAACCTACATATCATGAATCACCACACCCAACAAACCACTAATGCGCTGTGCAAAAGAATATTAAATAGAAATTTATGTCTTAATGAAGGAAAAGGTTCCACCAGAAGTCTCTGATATGGACTCCATGGATGTTGAATCATCATCCGTCCCAAATCCAAAAGTGTGTACAAGGATCTGTATGTTACGCTGCTCTGCAGGTTTTCCTTATTGGCATATGTTGGGATAGGGATACCACCCTAAAACAAACCTCAATCATGTTTGAGCTATTACTTTTGTTTGTGAATGCTCAACTGCAAAGGATTGTTAGGAATGTATTTTCATTACATAGTTATAAAAAATAATGAAGCAACATCGGCCCATTTTTTTATTTAGATTCATAGTTTTATCTTAAGGGATGGCCTCTACTACAATAAAAGTTGGTGAAATAGGGAGTCTATGTTTGGTTGGAGTGTTTCTTTTTCAAAATCAATTAGTAGATACTTCTTAGAAAGGTAAATGTTCATAACTTGTGATTTTGTGTCATGGATTATATTAGATTCCAGTTTGTTCAATTCTCTTTGAATGTTTAAGTTTTAATTATAAATTTATGATTTATGGTGACTAAATGGTTTAATTATATTGTATAAGAAACTGTTTTGAATTTCTCTCATCTCCTTATATCAAAAAATTTTGATCTAGAGCAATGTGCATGGGCATATGGAATAAACATCCTTGATTTGAAATCTTGGAGAAATGGAAACATCCATGAAAGTTATCATTATTGGCTTAAGAAGTAATTCAAATATTATCCTTGTTTTGTCAAATCTTTGATCAAGCTTAGCTTAAAAATGTTGGATTACCATTGGTATTTTATATATAGATCTACAAGTTAATAGTTCACTAAACATGCATATTTATTTTTGAAGGACCTTTCATTATTGGCTTAAAGAATTAAGTCGAATTTTGTCCTTGTTTTTTCAAATCTTTGATTAAGCTTAGCTTGTAAATTTTGGATTACCATTTGTATTTTATATCTAGATCTACAAGTTAACAATTTTTTAAGCATGTGCATGGTATTTTTACAAAATCTAAATTCCAATCTGACTCTTTGGCTTTTAGGGACTCTATCACCAACATTGATTGAATTTAATGGTCATGGTCATCCTATTGGTCCTTCTTGGCATATGTTGTCATTGGCATAATAGCCTGAAACAAATCTTAATAATGTTCGTAAAGTTGTTGTTTTTGCCTGGGAATGCTCGACTGGAAAGGATTGTTAGGCATGTATTTGCATTACTTAGTTATAGAAAATAATGAAGCAACATCAACCCATTGTTTTAGAATGGATTCATAGTTTTAGGTTAAGGGTTTGTCTCTATTACAATGAGAGTTGGTGCAATAGGGAGTCTATGTTTGGTTGGAGTGTTTCTTTTTAACAATCAATTAGTAGATACTTCTCAGAAATGCAAGTGGTCATAACTTGTGATTAAGGGTCATGGATTATATTACATTATAGTTTGTTCAATTCTATCTTCATGTTTAAGTTTTCGTTTTACATTTACGATTTATGATTAACAATTTGTTTAATTATATTGTATAAGAAACTTATCTGAATTTATTTCATCCCCTTATATTAAAGAATTTAGATCTAGCACAATGTGTATGGCCATATGGAATGGACATCCTTGATTTGCAAACATGGTATTTTTGCAGAATCTAAATTCTAATCTAACTCTTTGGCATTTAAGCACTCTATCACCAACATTGATTACATTTAATGGTTATGTTCATCCTATTGATCCTTCTTCACATCTATTGGGATTGGGATACCAACCTGAAACAAATCTCGATAATGTTCCTAAAGTTTTTTCTTTTGTCTATGAATGCTCGACTGCAAAGTATTATTAGGCATGTATTTTGATTACTTAGTTATAAAAAATAATGAAGCAACATAGACCCATTGTTAATAGATACTACTAATGTTTGGTGACTATGCGTTTCTAAAAAATAAAATAAACATGAACTATATCAGAGTAGAAGGAGATGCCATTAGGTGCCTTTTTGTCAAAAATATCAACAAATATAGAAATACAGTGGAGCAAAGAAGGATTTCACTATATTTCTAGTTTGCCCTTAGTGCTTAGGACCAATTTATTCTACACATTAATTTTTAATGTATATCAAGTTTCCATGTTTCGTCAATGCCTTAGAAATTACCTAGTGCCCATATTACTATATCGGTTGCATCGCAATAGATGGATCAGGTAGGTATTCCTCTTGCCAACTTATCTACAAAATAATTTCTCTTGCACATGCACTTTCTATGTAGACCTAGTAAGATGAATAAATTATTTTCCATGTAGTTGGATAATTTGTTCCTTCACCAATATTTGCTACTTCTTGCTTATTTTCATATACCCTGAACAATGATCAGTGTGATAATTGACTTTGTATACTCGAGTTAAAAATAATGGAAAATTTGGAAATACAAAAATTAGTTTCATGGTAAAATAATATTCTACATTCCATGCTCCATAGATACATTATATGAGTTCACAATTTTCGGTGCCAATAACAATCATTACTGCCATGGATAGTGGTTGAAAGTTACAAACTAAAATATACCCTAGATTGAATCTAAAAAAAATCCTTAAAAAAATGGTTCTTTCAAAAGTTTAGTTCTATGTTGAATGTAATTAATTGCATAAGCTTAAAAAAAAATTGAATAAACAAAAAGTGAATAGAAAACCAATGATTAAATATAAATATTATATACCAAAATAGTATAGCTGAAAGGACTAAACCTTTCAATGGACCATGATAACTTTAATCAACATGACTATAAAATTTATACATCTCAAACCTATTAATACTACTTTGTGGTCCAATAAAAATTTGGTTCACTTGATTAACTCCCTAGCCGATGGAAATACACTTTACTGGGGTACACCTCCAAACCATTATCTGGAAAAAGTGTAAAAAGAAAAAATAAACCTAATGAAAATCCACTTTACTTGGGTATGTCTCCAAACCATTCTCAGGCGAAAGTGTAAAAATATTAAAAATAAACCTATCTTTAATGGTATGCTTATTAATCATAAATCTCTTAGATTGGGGGATGAAGGCGACAACTGGAAAGAGCTAGTGTTTACAAAAATTATTCAGGCATTGAACACTATGGAGGGGCGTAAATGGGGGAGCTCCACTCCCTCCTATAGTCAGGAAGTCTCCAGCCGAGGCAAGAAACCATTAGAGGTTGAGAAAGGTCTTTCACACCCAGAGTAGTATTAAGTGATCCAACACTGCAGGCACATAGGGATCACATGAGGACTTATGCCATCATTTGTAAATTCATAGGGTTATGGCCCACAGAGAAGGCACTAAAGGTGTGGATTAAATATCACTGGAAACCTAAAGGGGGTATAGACCTACACCTTGGGTCAAAGGGTTTCTTTACTATTGTCTTTACTGACATCGACGATATAGACAGGGTGTTTGAAGGAGGGCCCTACTTCTATGCAGCTACAGGCCTCTATATGCGGCCTTGGATGATGAATTTTGTCCGGGAGCATGAAACTTTCACTTCTGTCCCGGTTTCGGTACGACTGTACTCCTTACCTCTAGATTACTGGCAACTAAAATCTTTATCAGCAATAGGAAATAAATTAGGGCATTTTGTTAAAATATCTGAGGCAACCAGAAGGGGAAAGTACACCTCCTTCGCCCGTATATGTGTGGAGATGGATCTCTCTGGAGCACTACCAGATGAGGCGATCCTGGAAGTTTTTGATGAAGAATGGGCGCAAACAGTGGATTATGAACATATTCCTTTTAGATGTCACAAGTGCCATGAACATGGGCATCTATTTAGAGAATTCACTCTCAACAAAACAACCATAAGTAAAGTTACAGTAGGGAAAGACACTGATAGCTTTCATAAAGTGGTAAATAGAGGAAAGGGAGGTAAAAGGTTGCAAAAGAAAAACAACTTGGAGGGGCAACAGGCAAGTTCGAACAGGTACAAATTACTAGAAGAAGAGGAGGAGGTAACAAAGGTAGATCCGGTCATGGAGGGCAGCCCAGGGGAGAAGGAAAATGAAGAAAATAGTGGGAAGAAACAACACGTTAACCAACAAAATGGGACTATGTTGAGCAACATGGAACTAGATATGGACCAAGAAATGACCCCAAGTGAGGTGGAAACGAAGGATCATGAACTACAGGATATTCTCGAAAAAGAACACCTAGATCTAGAAAGATTCTTGAAACAGAGGACCATGGGAGGTGTGGATTCACTACCTCAAGAGGAGTTTAATAGAGTGTAGTAGCTATTTCTATGGAGAAATCAGGCTAAAGGGTTGGGAGGGAAAAGAAACCTCAGAAGGCAGGATAATGAAGGGGTGAAAACGATGAAAACCACATTAGGACTCGCTCCCAGAAACCCAGGAAGGAAAAGGGGCAGAAAAAACAAAATGAGCTACTGATGGAATGTGGAAAATTGATGATATATTCAGGTAAGATGAAAGAACTAACCAACTACTCCTTTACAAATCTTTTTTAATGAAGTTCACATCTTGGAGAATTAGAGGTCTAGGAAGTAAAAGGAAACAAAGGATTCTTAACAATAGAATGAAACAAAAAACTCCTAATATGATTTTTATCCAGAAAACTAAATGTTCAATTCAAAAAATAAGAGAAATACACTGGAAATGGCTCAATAGATATGAATTTCTAGAAGTCAAGGTAGATAAAACAATAGGAGGCATTCTTACACTTTGGAACCCCCAAAATATTGGCATAGTGGATGCAGAGACATCTAGGAATTATTTATCAGTTTTTATTCAGCCTGTGGGAGACAGGGATATTTATTTAATCACAAATGTTTATGGCCCTCAGAGACCTAATGATAAACTCAGGCTACTCACTTCTCTAGAGGATCTAAGAGATAGACATTCAGGAATACCATGGATTCTAGGTGGGGACTTTAACATGATCAAATCCCTGTCAGAAAAAAAAAGGTGGTACCAGAACTATAAGCAAAGACTCTATAGAATTTTAGAATTTTATAGACAACATGAATGTAGTTGACATAGATAAAAGTAATGGCCTCTTTACCTGGAACAACAAAAGAGGAGGATAGTCTCAAGTAGCCTCAAAGTTAGACATGTTCATAATCTCATAGGACCTTATGCACACAGGCCTTGATATGACAGTGAGAATTCTCCCCTTCAGTGGCTTGGACCATTGGCTTGTTCAGTTTGAGGATATTGGCATTGGAACCCCAAAGAACAGACCTTTTAGATTTGAAAAATATCTGGCTCACCCATCCATAATTTATTAGCAACATTGAAAAATGGTGGAAATAAGATCTGCAGATCTAGGGAACAAGAATGTTTCTATTACACAAGATTGAAACACATCAAGCTTAGGCTCAAATATTGGAATAATAATGAGTTTGGAAATATTTTTGAAGTGAGAAAAGTTGTTGAAAGAAAAATGCAGGAACTTAATCAAACCCTTATCACAGATGGCGTTGATGGGGAAAGAAATGAACAAGCCAACAAGCATCAACAAGATTGCGAGCGATTATGTAAACAAGAGGAAATATTTTGGAGACAAAAATCAAGATTTCAATGGCTAAAAGAAGGGGAGATAAATACAAGGTTTTTCCACAGATCTACAATGGAGCACAGGTCTCACAACATGATCTCAACGATCAGGCACTCCAGAGGCCAACTTCTCAACACCCGTAAAGATATAGGAGCTGTGTTGGTTCAACATTTTCAAAGCTTAGCAAAGGAACCCATCTTAGATAGATCAAAATTTATTAGGGACTTCACAAAGCACATTCCTAAGCTAGTAACAAGAGAATATAATTACAATCTTAATAGGCTAGCGAATGAAGAGGAGGTTAGTGAAGTCATCAAAGAAGTGGAAAATGGAAAAGGACCAGGCCTAAATGGTTTCAATGTAGATTTCTTTAAAGCATGCTGGAATATTATCAAGAAAGATATTCTGAATGTAGTGGAGGACTCCAGGAATAATAGAACCATATTGAAGGTGCTAAATACATCCTTCATCTCCTTGATTCCCAAACAGGACAATTCTATGACTCCAGATAGATTCAGACCTTTATCTTTGTGCAATGTGGTGTATAAGATAATATCCAAAATAATTAACAGACTTAAACCCCTTCTTCATACTCTAGTTTCTGTGGAGCAAACAGGATATGTGGAGGGCAGATAAATTATCAATAATATCATTCAAGCACATGAGGTGGTGCATTTATTGATGAGTAATAGACAGGCATGAATGATTATGCAATTGGACCTAGAAAAGGCTTATGATAAGTTAAATTGGACCTATATTAGGAAGGGCCTTCTAGCTGTTGGATTTGACCACAACTGGGTAAGATGGGTAATGGCCCTAGTGACTTCCTCTAGTTATTCAATTATGGTTAATGGTTCTCCATCTAAGACCTTTAAACCTTCAAGAGGCCTCAGGCAGGGAGATCCTCTCTCCCCCTTTCTCTTTATTCTCATGATGGAAGGACTTGGATGAACCATCAAGTCCGCTAAAGAAACAGGTAAGATCCAGGGCCTCAAACTTTCCAAGAATGGGAAGGCTTTGACCCATAAACAATTTGTAGATGATACCATGCTATAGGGCATTCCCATGGTCAAAGAAGCACTAACTTGTAAACAAATCCTGAGTGACTTTGCTATGGCAGCAGGTATAGAGGTAAGCCTCTCGAAATCAAAGATTTTCTTTTTTAATACTAACATTACTATTTAGTGGAATATCTCCAGAGTTCTAGGCTTTTAAAGAGATATGCTACCTTCCAAATATTTGGGAGTACCACTTACATACAAATCGTTGAACAAGACTCTTTGGGAGCAAGTGATTAATAAGCTGCAGGACAAGACTTGAAAATGGACAATTAGATCTTTGAACTTGGCAGGCCGACTGGTGCTTACAAAAGCTATCCTTCAAACAATCCCCATATTCATGTTTTTAGCCCTTCTAGCTCCAAAAGGAGTTATACAAAAATGTAGAAATATTCAAAGAGATTTTCTTTGGGGTAAAGGGGAAGAGAGGAAGAAATGGGCCTTGGTAGCCTGGGAAACAATTTGCAAACCTAAAAACCATGGAGGTCTTGGACTGGATGATCCTGAAGTGCTAAAAACAATTTTAGGGGCAAAACTATGGTGGAGATGGATAAAAGATTCAGATGCTCCATGGGCTCGAATTTTGAAAGAGAAATATGCAAATAATTGGCAAAACAAGGACCACATAAGGATGTTTGGTACCATAAAACGCTCCGACATTTGGAATAAAGCTTGGGAGAATAGAGGCATAGTTCAAAGAATAGCTTCTGGGAAATTAGAGCGGGAGAGCTGGCATGGTTTTGGGAGGATAAATGGCAATAGGAACCTAAAATGCTAAGAGAGGAATTTGTGGATCTCAAGAATGATACTGACACCAAAGGGTTATTAAGGGTAAAATATTTTCGAAATTAGACAAATAGTGAAGGAAAATGGAGAACCTGGAAGAAAATGGAATATAGGGATGAGAGCCCACTGAAAGCAAAGGCTGATGCGCTAATAGCAATTTTGGATCAAAGAAAAATACTGATATGAACTGATCATGACCAACTTAGATGGGGTAATAACAATGAAGGCACCTTTAACCTTAAAAAGGAAAAGCGCTTAGCCGTAGAGCTTGATTCTATAGAACCGATTTGGGTTTGGAAGAATCTCTGGAAGAACAAAGGTTGGATGAAAACCAAACTGTTCATGTGGTTGGTACATCATAAGAAAATTCTGACTTGGGAGAACATCCAGAAAAGAGGTGTTTTAGGCCCATCTATATGCCAGCTATGTGAGGCTCAAGAGGAGACAATGGAGCACCTCCTCAACACCTGCATATTTACCTCCTTGTTGTGGGATGGAATTGCCTTAATTTTCAGACAAATAGACAGGTACAGAGGAAGCATTACCAATACCCTTAGCAAATAGAGAAGAAACTTCTCTAATCATGAAACGATAAACAGAGCTTGGGCTTTAACTCCAAGCTTCCTATTATGGAATTTCTGGAAAGAGTACAACAATAGAATCTTCAAACATAAAAAAAAGTTCCTCCCAGAGCATCATGGAACAGATCTTAAGACATCTTAAGGAGACAGTTGGAACTTTAGTGCAAACATCCCCTAAAAATCTCCCTTCTAATGCTGATATGCAGATACTTCTTCAGTTGGGTATGCAGGGGCTTATTCCTCAGGGCAAGAACAAGATGGTAAAGCAACCAGGCACTGAGAAAGACTTTTGGCATCCTCCCCCTCAAATATTTAAGAAATGTAACATAGATGGAGCCTCAAAAGTAAATCTGGGTATAGCTGGTTATGGTGGTGCGTTAAGGGATGAAAAGGGCTTCATACAATACATTTTTCATTTCAATTTGGGAAGAGCCACAAACAATATGGCGGAGCTAATGGCACTTGAGCAATTTTTTGAAATCCTAAAGCATGACAATCTTCAGAATATCATAATTAAAGCTGATTTTGAGCTGATCATCAATTCAGTCAAGAGAATCTGTTGTGGTTCAGCTTTGGAAAAGGTATCGAGACACTGGAGGCTACTTCAGGTATATCAAAGAATTCATCTCCATCTTCAGAACATGAGAACCTTAAGTTTCACACATGTGTGAAGGACGACCAACAAATTGGCAGACATACTTGCTAATAAAGGGGTTCTCTGCACTAAAAGTATCAATAATTATAGATGGCAAGAGGTTCCCCAAGGCAGATTGAGGGATGATTGTCTCAACCATGTGAATGAGAACCAAGAGATATATCAGCACAGAGATTGTCAATAGTTGCAGAGGCTGGGTTTAGTCGATACACGTGTAATATGAAGTGGTTGTCCAGAGGTAATTTTGAAAATGGTATGCAGGCCTTTGTTAGCTTTTTTAGCCCAGAACAGCTCAGACACAGAGTTCTTGGGTGGAAGTTGCTCGGCAGCTTGCAGATTTTTTCTAAACTTTCTCCTAATATAGTTCATCTTAGGTTTGCTTGGTGGGAAGAGGGGATGAAAATCCTTCAGTTAGGAGGTACAACAAAGTCTCACCATAGGTACATAATTGTGGGCAATGGTTACAGTGAACGGGCGTGTTTGGTCTACAGGTTTCGGGTGCTCAGACAGTGGGAATCCCTCCTGGTTCTCTTTAAAAGGAG
>APFE031713865.1:0-10318 GCA_000404065.3 Pinus taeda
ATATAGGGCTTATGCACTATTTCTTTAGATTGGAGGTTTAGCAAGGTGATGGTGAGGTCTTTGTGGGACAGGGGGAGTACACTACAGAGGTTCTTCGAAGATCTCATATGCAGCATTGTAGGCCCATGGCCACGCCTCTAGTCACAAACTGGAGGAAGGTGGATGCTAGTAGAGCAGAGCGAGTGGGTGCTGCAACATACACACAGCTCATCAAGTCGTTGATGTACTTGGTCAACACACGTCTTGATATTTCTTTTGAAGTCAACCAACTGAGTTAGTTCATGATGGAATTGACAAAAGTTCATTAGGTTGATGTGAAGCATGTTTTAAGTTGTCTCAAAGGCACAACGGATTATGGATTGTGGTACAGACAAGTTGATGGAGTGAGGCCTGAGGGCTTCACAGATGCCGATTGGGCAGGGAGCTCCACAAATTGGAAGAGTACTTCAAGTGGTGTCTACAGCATTGGGTCCGCAGTTGTTTCCTAGTACAGTAGGAAGCATAGATTAGTTGCACTCAGTTTAACAAAGGTCGAGTACATGGCTACCACTTTGGCAGCATGCGAGGTTATTTGGATGAGAAAGTTGCATATGGGACTTTTCAGACATAGGATGGAGCCTACTATGATACACTATGATAATTAGAGTTGCATCAAGCTCTCTGAGAACCCAGTGTCTCATGATCGCTCAAAGCATATCAAGATCAAGTATCATCATCTCAAAGATTGTGTACATAAAGGGATAGTGAAGCTACTGCACATTCCAACAAAAGAGCAGACAACAAATATCTTGACCAAAGCATTATCAAAAAATAATTTTTTTCATTTTAGAGATAAGTTGGGAGTTGTACCAAATCCCTTCATCACTAAGAGGAAGTGTTGAAAATAGTAGCAAGAAAGGTATTCTTAAATTGTGCTTTAGTGAAGAAAGACCCCGATCAATCCTTCTTTAGCATGTACAAGCTCAAGGACAAGTCATGGAGCAGTTAACTCATGCATAGAATTTGGAGCCTCAGTTTTGCTTGTCTCCAACTACAAGTTTATATTTAGAAAAGGACAAGTAGATTCCTGGTGTCTAATTGTGTCATTTCGACTGGATTAACAAATCAATCACAAGTCTGAGTTCTAAAAATTAACTTGCTAGATTTAGCATGAGTCGAAAAGCTTAAAAAGAAGTCGAAGGCACATCATTGAACCATTATTGTTGAGCACGAGTTTGTGCGAGAAAGAGTTTTTGCTAGCAGAGTGTGTAAGGAGAAGCATATATGCAGTTTGAGAGAGATACTTTTCCTTGTGATGTGCGCTAGGATTTAGGAGAAATTCCTAAGAAATAGGGGCTCTAATTTGTACTAGGAAATAGGAGCCAGGATGCGAAAGGAAATAAGAGTTGGGTTGAGCTCTTACAGGGGGTTTTGAGCTAAGTATTAGCGATGAGAGCAACTTTGTTTTCTATTGAAACAATTTGCATTGTAAAGAATTTTATTTGCTGAATTTTTCTAAATAAAATCTATTGGCAAGGACAGGGTTTTCCCAATTGGGTTCCCTAGAAAAATATTGTGTTATTGTGTGACTATGTTCTTTATCTCGGTGTTTCTTTTATTCCGCTACTTATCTATCATAGAGAAATCCTATGTCTTGGTGCAACAAAATTTGTTTCAAATTTGTCATCATAGCAGTTGCAGGATTACGTGCAAATTCTACAAAATACTAAATGCACATGAAATATCTTAAAATAAATATGAAACAAAGGCCAAATTATCCAATGAGAAATTTTAAATAGAGACCAAAAATCCTATAAGTAATTTTATGCACAAGTAAATACATCTTATAGAAACATCAAAAACCATAAACCCTAACTATATAAAAAGGGAGGGGAGCCATTGTATTTGAAACAAGGAGGTTGTCACAATTGATCATAACATGGAATTGGCATCAAAAGAGCTCACCTCTTCATCTACCTTCGCACTTTACCATGATATCTCTCACACAAACCTAGTAGATTCATCACTAATCCTCCATATTCCCCTATGGATGCTAGTACCCAACCTTGATTCCTCTAACCATTGGATCTAACGAAAAAACAAAATAAAAAAATCTGATTAGAATTATTTAAAACATTCTAAAATTCTTGTGAGAAATATTAAATAGATTATAATATACTATAAGAAATGTTTAATGGCAACCAAAAATCTTATACAAAAGTAAGGAGGCAGTAGCACCAATGTATTTGAAATGTGGAAGATTACATGGGTTGTGCGACAAAAGAGAACTCACCCTTTGGCCCTCTTCTTACACAAAGATATTCAGCAGTGCTCCTACACTTTCCATTACATACATTGCCTCCAAACTTAAAAAAATAACACGCTATGTAATTATGTAGAATAGAATGAGATAAATTAACTATACATACCTTATCTTTCACCTTCACTTACAAATTTTGCATGGACTAATTTGTTTGAGTCTGCGCAAATTTCCTCACCCACTAAACAAAAACGAAACTAGAAAATCATATGAGAAATCTTTAAAATACACCAAAAATCTCATGAAAAATATTAACATAGAGTGCATTATATTATCAAAAAGAGGAGAATAAAATTGAGGAATATCTAGTGGACTATTTAGAGGAGGGGAAAGATGTCTTCCTCAAGTCCATCTTCAACTCTAGGGATGACCTTTATAAAGTTAGAAAGGATATAACGCTTATATCAAGGAGGTAACAGAATATGAAGGAGAGCTTTAAGACAAATCCAAAACCTTAAAGAAAATATCTTCGAGTATCTTGCAGATGTGTTCATTAATTGCCAATGAAGGGGAGAAAATATATCAAAAGATACCAAAGGAGGAAAAAAAGATACTTTAAGTCTATAGAAGTAGGAGGACAGCATATTAGGACAAACATCAATTCTACTAGGTTTAAGGAATGGAGCTCATTACTAACATCAATTCAAGAGGGAAGAGTGTTGAATTTTCCTTAGGCCCTAGGAGTCTAATAACACACATAAACACACTAGGAGCCCACGACTTTCTAGCACTTTGCACAACAGAAATCTTCAATAGTGAAATCAATTTAGTACACAGAGATTTGAGCCCAAAGCTCGAATATTTTATTAATCCATCAATAAAAGAATCATGGGGCTCTCATACCAGGTATCATGGCCACTGATCACTAGTACAACATACATAGTATACAAAAACATAGGGCTTACAATATGTTGCTTCAGATCTAAATCTGCCCACAAAATATACAAGGATAAACAACTTGACTTGCTAGAGAAGGCCTTCTCCTTCAGCCCTTTCAGTCCACATTACACTTTGTCACACACAACTACTCATTGTGGCTTGATCCATCAAATGCACTGCATATCAACCCATAATATCTTTGCTACTCACAATGGATCTACCTTTCACTGTATAATAGCCCTCCAACAATCATAGGCTAGTAATCTCACAAGTCTTTTTGGCAGGCTCCTCAATAAGACTCTAGCACATTACAGATCTCAACAAATTTTGTCCTCGCCCTTGTTCTCACTGTAGTCAACCTTTACCAATCTTGGATTTCACCAACTTTGCTCGGCCTTCAAGTATGGGCCTCGACCTTAACAGATCTACCATTGTTTAAGCTGCGAGTAGACTTTTCTTGGATTGTTCAGGACTCAGCTTTACTTTTGGGCTCCATTGCATTCCTGAACAAGCCCTTTACTACCCTTCACACCTCAACCCTATTATTACCAGTTGTGGCTCCTTAGATTTGTCCTTCAAACCCTTCGTTCCAACCCTTAGAAGACCTCCCACACACTCAACCTTCTCCCTATAGTCTCTTAGGTCCTCGTCTTAACCAACAGACCCCTCTTTCCAGCCCTTAGCACCTAATATAGGTCTCAGCCCTTCATTTATTGCCTCAGATCATGTATCTTGTCATCTGCGACTACACCCTTCTTGCCCCTTTCTGCTACAAGGCAGACCCTTTGTAGGTTGCGGCTAGGATCTTAATCTTTTTTATGGCCTACCTTTGCTTTCAACCACTGATCCACCTTCCCTTGCACAGAAGATACACGGTCCCAACAACATAAACCCTCGACTTCTTTTCCAACCCTACTTGACCTCTAAACTTGGCTCCTCTAGGGCTACATCCTTCTAACCTTCACGCACAATGAAGTCCTTCTCATTGATATGTCCCATGGGCCTCTGCATAGGCTCCTTATAGACTTTTCTCTCGGGCCATTTAGGACGCCACTAAAACTTAGCGTTTTAACCTCTTGACCCTGAGAATAATTAATTATTTCTCTTTTGGACCTAAACCCACACTTTGGGTCCAAAACCACATTTTTGGTTAAATCGCCCAACAAACCAATTTTTGGAAGGTTGTCCTCTGTTGGAAATACCTTCCATGCTACCCAAAATCTAACTCTCCCTCTTAGTGAGAAAGATATTCCCATCACGCTTCCAGCTCCATTACTTACCTTGCATGCTCATGACCATCCTCGCATCAATAACAACTTTCCTTATGTAGCCATATCTGTCCTCGTATGTGCTACGACTTCTTTGTACTTGGCCAAGCTTTATCTTGCATGATGCATGAATGTTCTCAAATGCAATATGACTTTTCTAGCGTGATCCATGCATGACCTCGCAGGATCTACAACTTTCCTTGCAACACCATGAATGTTCTCTCAATGTTTGTGATTGTCCTTGCATAGGCTGAAAACTCATTTATCTCGATAGAGCTTGAAGATTCAAACTTCCATAGGGAAGCTGGCAATCCTTTACAGATTATCCTCCCTCTAAAGCTAGACTCCCTCTGAATCTACACAACCTTCACTAGAACACTATGCTTCCTATGCACACACTAATTCATATGCTCTTCAAAGTGGCTATGATACCATGTTGAATTTTCCTTAGACCCTAGATATGGTTTGAGGCTAATCGCACACACAAACACACTAGGAACCCACAACTTTCTAGAACTTTGCACAAAGGAAATCTTTACCAATGAAATCAATTTAGTACACAGAGATTTCAGCCCAAAGCTCAATTACTTTATTAATACATCCATAAAATAATCATGTGGCTCCCATACCAGGGATCATGGCCTTCGATCACTAGTACAGCTAGTATGCATAGTACACACAAACATAGGGCTTGTGATATGTTGCTTCAAATCTACAATTTGCCCACAAAACATGCAAGGATAAACAATCTAGCTTACTTGTTGGAGAATCCCTTCTCCTTTAACCCTTTCAGTCCACATTACCCTATATCACACACAACTGCTCACAATGGCTTGATCCATCAAATGCACTACATATCAGCCCATAATATCTCTGCCATTGAGGTTGGATCTGCCCTTCAGATCACCGTATATTAGCCCTCCAACAATCAGCTTACTCACAATAGATATTGTCCATCAACCCATTGCATACTAGCCCCTGAAATGCACTATGTTCACAACTTCATTCATGAAGAGACTTTAGGACAAACTTAGCATCCTTTTAAACCTCTCTTGGCAACATTCTTATACCTGGGATAAACCCTTATGCCCATAGATCTCTTGCTAACCCATTAATGTCTTCCACAACTGGCGTTGATCAAACTTTCGAGAGACCTCATAGGCTAGCAACCTCACATGCCTCTTTGGCAAGCTCTTCAACAAGACTCTGGCCAATAGCAGATCCTAATGAACTTTGTCCTTGCCCTTGTTCTCATTGTAGTCTGCCTTTACCACTCTTAGATTGCACCCAATTTACTCAACCTTCAAGTTTGGGCCTTGGCCTTCGCAAATCTACCACTATTTAGGCTCTGAGTAGACTTTTCTTAGATTGTTCAGGCCTCGACTTTATTGCTAGGCTCCATTGCATTCCTAAACGAGCCCTTTAGTACCCCTTCAAATCTGATCCTTTTTCTTACCAGTTGTGGCTCCTTAGGTTTGTCCTTTAGAGTCTAGACCCTTCATTCCATCCCTTAGCAGACCTCCCACACACTCAGCCTTCTCCTTGCAATCTCTTAGGTCCCAGGCTTAACCAACAGATCTCTCTTTCCAACCCTCAACACTTGATCTAGGTCTTGGCCTACATATATGTGTCCTGTAGGTCTCAACCCTTCATTTACTGCCTCAGATCAGATCTCTTGTCATCTACGGCTAGACCCTTTTTGTCCCTTTCTCCTACAAGACAGACCCTTTATAGACTGCAACTAGGATCTTGATCTCTGTTGCGACCTACCTCTGCTTTCAGCCACAGATCCACCTTCCCTTGCACAGAAGATACATAGTCCCTACCACAGAAACCCTCAGCCTCTTTCATGGACAGACCTCGGCTTCTTTTCTAGCCCTACCCAGCCTCTAGACTTGGCTCCTCTAGCGTTACATCCTTCTAGCCTTCGCAAACAATCAAGTCCTTCTCATTGATATGTCTCATGAGCCCCTCCTTAGGCTCCTTATATACTTTTATCTAGGCTCATTTAGGAAGCCATTAGACCTTAGGGTTGTTCTCTCTCGGAAATACCTACTACTTTTCGGTGGGTTGTTCTCTCTCGGAAATACCTTCTGAGCTACCCAAAATCTAACAAAGAGATCATTACAAAAAATAAGTTTTAGCCCTGTTATCAAGTGATATAGATAGAGGAAGAAGATAGGAAGAAGGAAAACAAGGCAAAACTAGCTTTTCTAAGGAGAAAACATAAAAAGAAACGGATCAAAACCAAAATGGAAAACATGAGACTAGTATTTGGAGAGGACATGTGAATGGAAGAAATCACTTCCAAAATGGAAAAACCATATTAGTATTTGGAGAGGACATGCGAATGGAAGAAATCACTTCCAAAATGGAAAAATCATATTAGTATTTGGAGAGGACATATGAATGGAAGAAATCACTTCCAAAATGGAAAAATCCCTAACAAGGCAATTCATGAGGAAAAAGTTTTTAAAGGAACATGCATGGATAGAGAGAGCTTGGAATGGACTATTATGGTATACTTTAATGTTTCATTTCCTCATTCGAGTTTGGCTTGCATTTGAACTCCATTCTAGGGCATGTGCAAAAAAACACATTAGTGAAAAGGTGTTATTAGGGACTATCCTTACTCTACTTTAAGAAGTGAAGATCAAGGTTTGATCCTTGAAAGGAACCAATATATGTGCAGCCTATATGACTGAAAATTGTCATCTCCACATGGAAGTTTTCTCAAAACCTAGATAACAAGAGCATTTCACTTAGGTGCACTAAATTGTTGTGAGATAATGCATCTATGGAGAAGCAACCTTAGACAGAACACAACTTGGATTTGGAAGAAATAGAATGATTGCTAACAAATAAGATAAAATCAATGTCTAACAAGGGACCATAAATAGGTCAATGGGACTACAAGGTACAATAATGTCAAAAAAATTCATATAAGAAAAACTAGTCTATGTTATAAAAGCCCTGAAGTCTACAAGACTATTCTGGTGTATTGGAAGAAGTTGAAAGCATCTTTGAACCCTCAAGTGTTGATTTTTTATTAGCTTTGGAGGTACTCCAAGCCCTAGGGTTCGGGGTTTGGAGGTTAAAGCACCACAAAGTCATTTGTGTGCTGGAACCCAAGCTTGGGGTTTTGCACCCATCGATGTTTGGGCCAAAACCATGGAGCATTTTGGACATGAGATGGATGGAGATGATAGAGGACGGCAAGGAAAATCCAACGCTTTGAGAATCATCAAATTCCGAGATGCCCTTGATGAGTTAAGAATTTTTTATGTTGACAAATGAACTTTTTGCACATATGTCATGTAGGCTTGGTGTGAATGTGCCAAGAGACATGTCTATTCGTTGAACCTTCTAAAATGTATAAATAGAAGGTGTGTGAGGCTCATATAATTTAAACAAAAATACATCTTATGCTACAAAAAAAATAAAAACCCCAAATTGGTAAGAAGGGTGGACAACCATGGTATATGAACCAAGAACTAGGAGGAATTTATAGTAGAACATACATGTTACATGAGCCTTGCACCAAAAAATAACTTACCCTCTACCTTTACTTTTCATTTAATTTTGCTAAAGTGCTCTACGCATCTTTCACACAAAGATATTCAATAGTATCATTAGTGTTCATTCACCTTTCTTACTTAGCGTTGCATTAAATTTCAATAAACACATGATATAAGGATGAAGCAACAAAACAGTTAAATTAAAATGGGCATGAAATGACATAATTATACAGTAGCAAACAAGTAAATTCCCCTTATACAGACCTCTTCACCTTTACCCACTACACTTGTGGACTCCACATCAACCCTACACCCACTTTATGGGTTCTTAAGGTATTTCTAGATCTCTCCACCCATTGAATCAAAAAAAGAAGCAAAATAAATCAAAACGCACAAGCAAAACAAAATACCAAACCACAAATTAGCATGGCCATGCTCATAAATTCAAAGATATAAGAGCCACAACAATTCAAAAAATAAAAATTAAAAAAGCAATAGCAAAAAATATGACCAACAATTAAAACAAAAAACAAAAATAACAAGAAAAAGCATAAAAGGACAAATAAGAGTATGCTTTACAACCCCAAAAAGTGTCCATGGCCAACCAAGGAAACCTTGCACATAAAAAAAAAGCAGTGTTAAACACGAAAATATTATGAAAAAATATTAAATACACAATATTTTGAGAAATATGAAATAAAGATAAAAAATATGTTATCAAAAATTTTAAACAGAGACCAAATATCTTATGAATAATCTTATGCACCGAAAGGTATATCTTATTCAAACACAAAAAATCATAAACCCTAAATCAGTAAAGAGGGAAAATAACTCTTATGCACCGAAAGGTATATCTTATTCAAACACAAAAAATCATAAACCCTAAATCAGTAAAGAGGGAAAAGAACTATAGCATTTGCAGCAAGAAGATCTTGTAGAAGATTATGAACGGATTTTGAGCCAAGAGAAAACTTACCTCCACATTTTTATCTGCACTCCACTATAATGTCTCTCTCAATGAAGATATTTCAGTAGTTTCATTGGTGATCCTCTGCATTCTTTTACCTACATTGCATTGCACTCATAATTAAACAAATGACCAATAATGGAAAATGCTTCTAATTTAAACAAACACATGTATGCGACCATAGATACACCACAACATTCACCTTTACCCAGTACATCTATAAAATCTTTGACCATTAGGACCTACATTAATCTCCCACTCACTAAACTAAACAAAAATCAAACCATAAAATATTAAATAAAGATAAAATATCTTATGAGAAATCTTGAAAAGACACAAAAATAGAACAAAACTATTATGCAAAATTGATTACATTTTATTCAAAGACCAAAATCAAAAACCCTAAATAGCCAACGGAGGATAATTTTTTATTTGAAATGAGAACACATCCATGGGATTTCCACCAAATAAGACCTCACCATCTATCTTACCTATGTTGCACTGGCCCACATCTCTCTCACAAAGATATTTCAAGAGTCTCATCAAAATCTTCCATCTTCATAGACCTACAATACATCACATCACATCTAAATTTAAGAAAATTAGTCATGCTCACAAATGTTTAAATTAAAAGAAATAAAAAATATTTAAAAATTAAAAAACAAAGAAAACAAAACTACCAGCACAATAGCGAAAGATACAAACAACAATAGCTAAAAACAAAAGAAAATACAAAAAACGAACAAATAAAGACAAACTCTACTTTGCAACCCCAAAATGCATGCACATGCGAACAAAGAACACCCTGCATGGCATAAATTAAAGTAAAAGAGACCAAAAAATCTGATGAGAAATATGTTGAAAATAGAAGCAAGAAAGGTCTTCTTTATTTATGCCTTAGTCAAGAAAGACCTCAATCAATCCTTCTTTAGCATGCACTAGTACAAGGACAAGTCATGGAGCAATTAACTCATGCGCAAAATTTGGAGGCTTCGTTTTTTTGTCTCCAACTGCGAGTTTATATTTGTAAAAGAACGAGTGACAACCTCAGTGTCTAATTGAGGTTAGGACGAGTTAGAAAAGTCAGTTCAACTCAATTAACAAATCAATCACAAGGCTGAGTTCTTAAAATTAACTTGCCAAATTTAGCATGAGTTGAAAAGCTTAAAAGGAGGTCGAAGGCACATCATTGAACCATTATTGTTGAGCACAAGTTTGTGTGAGAAAGAGTTATTGCTAGCAGAGCATGTAAGGAGCAACCTATGCGCAGTTCATGAGAAAGAATTTTCCTTATGATGTGAGCTAAGATTTAGGAAGAAATTGCCAAGAAATGTGGGCTCAGATTTGCACTAGGAAATAGGAGTAAACTGATTAGAAGGATTGATTT
>APFE031713869.1:3009-14435 GCA_000404065.3 Pinus taeda
AACGAAAGATGAATTTATTGGAGGACTACGATGATAACGGTTTTATATATGAAAGAGGGTCTATTATACTGAAATGATATTTTTTCCAAGAAAATCATCAAACTGAGATTCATGTTTACTTTCAACACTACGAACCCAATGCCATAAGTTGTCAATATAGTCACTTGGTGTGTGCAATGTGCATAAAGTTGATAGAAGTTCGATGAGAAAAAAATTGAAATTTAAAAAATGGAGAATGTTAGAATTTGGCCATGGACAATTCATTGAGGATGGAATTCCATTAGAATATTTTTAATTGAATTGCCAACAATATCTTCTCCTTGTATTAATCTCTTAGAAGAGTTCAAGTAGATTGTTAGCCTTTCATGACCTTTGGCTTTCCATTTTTCAACGATGTTCTTTAGATTTCATTGAATAATAATATTACAAGTAATGCATTTATTACAAATTTCTATGCTTTTTGGCATGTTTCTCTTTTGTCTTCAAGTGGATTTATCATCATCTCTATTTTTGTTCATTGAATTTTATGAATTTTTCTTCTTTATATTATTTTTTATAACCTTTGATTGTATCAAAGAATTGATTATGTTATTATATACATATATGTTCGTGCTTTATATTTCATGTTGTATAGTTTTGATTAAGGGAAGCCTTTAGAAAACATATCTTTGTTATTCTCATGCTACATTAGATGTTGAATGTAAGATTTAGGTTAAATGCCTTCTAATGATATTCAATGAGATTTGATGGTCTGTCAAATGTTAAAATAAATTCCTAAAATATGATAAATAAATGTCAATTAATGATTGAACTTAATAGAACATCATCCAAAATAATTTTTTTGGTTCCTTATAATAATATATATTCATCACATATTTTTCTTCTTTATGTAATCTTTGTGTGTTTTCAAATATTTTTAGTGCTATCTTACTGACATGATTTACTTTATTAAAATCTCAAATTACAATCAATTTCAAATGTTCTACATCTCTTATACATCTTAATAGATAAAATTAATGTCCTAAATAGGTTAAGAAAATGCATTTTAATGTGTGTTTGTCCTATACATGCAATTCATACACCATCTATATGTTCATTGCATAATCTGCATTATATGAACCTATTAACTAAAAATGGATGCTCCACACATAGTATTTAATATTGGAAAAAATCATTTATGAAGAAAAGTTAGGCCCACATTGATATTAATGCAACTTCAGTTGATTCAACATTGCAATATTTAGTTCCCAATCTCTATTTTTTCTCAAATTTCATGAAAAATACAATAGTAACAAACTTTAAGACAGAGAAGGTACTTTAACTTTAGAAGGTATGTGTTTAACAAGCTTGATGGAATGTCCTTTTGTACAAACACATATATCATATATATGTACCATGAATCTCGTAAAAAGAGGGAGAAAGTGCAATGGTCTATTATATATGGGGCACTTACTACTCCAAATCTACTTATAAAACAAAAATTTTATGAGGCTATAATAGAATTTATTCCATATCTTCTATGCAAATAGCTCAAAACTAACCTAACAGTTTGCAACAATTTAAGTTCTACCATCAAAAACTCAAGATTTTTCATGTCTCAACAACCTAACCTTTGGGTTTAGGCCACCATTGGTCATGATTTCAATCATGAAAATCTAGCTTTCAACACATTTTAGGTTTTTTCTTCAATTTTATATTAATGGAATGAAGATTCCAAAATCGTGAGAAGGAAGCTCCTTAGAATTCGAATGTTCCCTCATTAGAAAAACAAAATTGTGGAGTTTTAACAATTGATTGTTTGGATTGTTATAGAATTTATACTAAAAACCATTTTGTTAGATAGTAATAAAAATTGTGAACTTTTCCAAAGCTCCATTTCAAGCAAACTGTCAGTGACAAAATTACCAATATGTAATAGCCATATGTCCTACCAATAGAACAAGGGTGATTGTGCATTCTCTCTCCAAATTTGAAACAACATCTAGCAGATTATGGGTTGTATACTTCGACATATATTAGAGTCAAAGGAGTGTGGAATGATGGTTCATAGGTTTGGGTTCATGCAAAAGAAATTGAGCTAGTAGGTGTTTTGACTTCATAACGGAAGGTTTTTTGGCTTACCATATTTGGACTCTTGCTATTGGATGTGGTCGATACTCTAGTTTGGTCTTGGAATCGCTCTCTGGATATCTTAGCAACTAAAGCAGTATATGAGGCCTTAACTATAGTCAATGAGGATGTACAGAGGAAATGGTGGTATCAATTGATTTGGAAATGGAAAGTTCCTTTAATGATTAGGGTGTTTTTAATGTTAATACATCATACTAACTATGGTTACCACTGTTATGGGAATGGGCAGAAAATGACCAAAATTTAGATTACGTCTATTAATAGGCTTGTATTTCACAAATTATCTAAATATGGGCAAGAATAAGCAAAGAGTTGTAGAGTTTCATAGTTTCACTATAAATAAACTAATTTTTAAAATGAAATACAAACATATTTGTATGAAAAACTTCAAATTTTAATATATAAAAAATACAAACTACAACAAATTACAAAACTTCAATTTAAAAAACAAAAACAAAATTCCATAAAGTTAAGGTAAAACTCTATTATTTCTTCACACTTGTAAAAAACAATACAGACGTCAAGAAAAAACGAACTGATCAAAGTACAAAGGCTTATTGTACTTGTAGCACTCTATTCTTTCTTTCTTTAACCAAAAATGAAAAAGATAATATAAAAAATAGCAATACAATGTGCAATGTAAAAGTCTCTCCTTTTCCTCCATTTCTTGTCAATCCTAAAGTGTTAATCCCAAAGGTTGTTTCTACAAATATAAATTACTCTATATCACATGTAGTGGTTAATTCTCTAGGTCTAGGACATCATACTTTAGCTCTAGAATTATTGGAAACGTGTTCAACCAATTTAATCCTTCTCCTTAAACTAATAATCATTAAAAGGTGATTAAGAAACTTGGAATTTTCAACTACAAGGTAGATTTTAATGCCACTCCTTACCATGTGGCCTCCCCTAAGTTAAAAAATCATCAATTTTGCATGGTTTATAGAGATCTTTGTTTTAATATCGAGCCCAAAATCATAATGGAATAAATTGGTTTGACATGTACAAGTGAGACCAAAAACATAGATACATGTAATAAAAGGGTACAACTAGCCATATGTCATATTAAATACCTTATTCAAACCATGTTTTCGACCTGGAAATTCACACTATGTGCAATTTTTGGGTGACCATCAATACGGAAGTAGGAAATTATTCTACAATCATTTTGGAGCATCAACAAAAACACTTGACGAGCGAGATACTCAGCCTTGATGGATCTCATTTGATCATTATTCATCACTAAAAGTATAATATTCTCTTAAGAGAACCAATAGTAGTTCCATATATTAAAAATATTCATAATCTTATGGTTCATTGTATTTAAATAGGACTCAAGCCATGTATTCCATATTAGTGAAAAGGGGACACTTATATATTTTCTAAATAAATTCGAATCATAATTAAAATCAAATATGAGATCATAATGGAACTTGGAAAATTTACAGGTTGATGGAGACTATTCTTGTGAAGGTGATGGCCCATTTTTCAGGTTATATTTTCTGTCTAGCAAAAATTTTCAATTATCCTATCTTTTGGCCTTTTCGTACAATAATAATAATAATAGATATGAATTTGAAGCCCTACACCTTTGTTTGAATAGAGCCTTGTCATTATGCTACACACATAGACAAGTTTGAGCAATTTAGATATGGTTATTAATATTAGCAAAGGAGTTTGTAACACACTAAGACTTAGGTATTTAGATGTTACAAAGCAATGCTCGATGATGTCAAGGAGATAAAGCAAAGAAAAATAGAAAGAGAAAATGATATGCTATGAGTGCACAAAGGACATCTAGAACAAATTATTAATGATTGCATTCTACAATGTTTTAGTGACGTTGCATATGTCCAGAGAAGAGGTTGTTCATGTCTTGGAACTACTTGGAAAAGTAGGTGCACAATAACGTAAAGTGTCAATATTTTGGAGAAATGAATCTATCGAGGCTCTGGATTTGGAGATTCCAAGCTTATCTGTGATCCCATGCAACAATTCAATAGCCCTCTTGAATTCCATTTCAAAAGAGTCATCCCATCCAACTATTGATGTATATATATGCACGTTGGATATGGGTATCAGTGAAACCTTTATTTATGTGCCTCATATTGATATATGGCTACAGTTATCTACTTGGAGTGAAATTGTTTTTTATACTATCTACATCTAGTCACCTTAAAGAACATAAAATGTTTCTTTGGGAAGTTTCAAAATAAGATTCACTAATGAAGAGGAATTCAATGATGTAATTCAAGCCATACAATAAAGGGCTAGATGGGTTTAACATGAGACTTGGGAATTTATTCTTTAAGCCTGAAACTCTTAAAATATATGTTCATATTCGAAACTATTCTAATGAGGATAATGTTTGGGTTTTTTCCAAAGAATGCAATAGTCGATAAGGTTTATATCAACATGATTCCTCTATAAAGCTATATGACAATAGTGAAGATGAATATTCTAATGAGGAGCATGTAGCACTTAAGTTGAAACCTTAATGGTCACATTTCTACCACTGCTGGAGTAAGCGCAAGAAAATAGAGTGTTGGCTTAATTGATCACACTCACAACTTATATTACTATCTAGTGGTTTGTCCTATTTAACCCTATAATTGTTTATGACTACTTTGGAGAGATCTTCTTAGAACTTATCATAGGAATCTTTATCTTTTGAATATTTTTATATATTAGTGGAAATGTTGCACCATATTCTACTAATTCAAGGTCCTTTAGAGATGCAACTATTGACTTCTCTTAGGGTATGGAGTTTTATCCTCAAATAGATAAAAAACTTTAACATTAAGGTCTTCACTAATTGTCGGTTTGGAATGATGTCGTGGGAAGTTATTTCCGTAACATACTATATAGAACAATATGAAGAGTATGGAAGAGTAGTGGATTCCATGTTACTAAGAAGGATATTAATGTTGGTGTATGTAAAAAAGTTATTCTTGTTGGAATCTAGTTATTGGAACACCATGGATATAACTCATGATCGAGTTGGATTTTACATTTGTTGGGATGTATAGTTTGGGTACCATATGTATATACATCTTCGGCTCTATATATTGTGCATCATCCCATTAGTTTGGTTCTTTAGCTTTTATTCGGCATACTTCTTTTTTTCTTTAAGATTAAAAAAAAAATCCAATAATGATGAAAAATATACATATATCATGGTACTACACTAAAATGATGAAATGACAACAAATGAAAAGTATCCTATAGCCCCTAGACGAAAACCCATCTCAGACCCAGATCTACCTCCCAATTGTCTCTATTGACACCCTAAAAAAAAAATATTGAGGCGAATAGAAAAGAAAGAGAAGCCCAACATGGCATATACAAGAAGATATAAACCTCCAATAAGTGCCAAAAAAATGATCAAAACTTATTGCTTGCATTGTATGCATATTCATAAACTATGATTTTGATACGTGACGACATGAAATGATAGTAGTAGATGAAAAAGGTGGTGACTACAATGATATGAAAAATTTACATATAACATGTTACTGCATTAAAACAACCAAATGATAGCAAATGCAAAGTATCCAACAACCCCTAGAGGAAAGCCCATCTCATTCTTGGGTTAACTTCCCAATTGTCATTGCTACCAACCCTCAAAACAAAAAAAGAATAAAGTATCAAGGTGAGAAGAAAAAAAACGAAATATGAATAGGGAATATACAAGAAGATCCAAACCTCCAATTAGTGCGAAAAAAAATAATCAAAACTTATTGTTGGCATTGTATGCATATTCATCAACTATAATTGTGATAGGCAATGACAAATACTAATAGTAGCAGATGACAAAGGTGGTGACTTTCTCATACCTGATTTTTTTATGCAGTGGAGTCCCGTTGACTCAAGGATGGGGCTAGGTTTTCTCACACTCCTTAAAAAAAGGCAAACTTCAAGAATTCCTCCAATGCCCAATAGACTTGTAAACCAACAAAAAAAATATATTCTACTTATAACAACTCAACAAAAACACATTCATCGCTAAAAAATAAAAAAAAAGGAATGTACCTCTAAGAAATAAACATAAATGAATTCACAACAGTGCCAATAGGCCGCAATAATAGTGCCAAAACGTCACAATAATAGTGCCAAAAGGCCGCAATAATAGTGCCAAAAGACTGCAATAACAGTGCAAAAATACTACAACAATAGTGTTTGACCGCAATAACAATGCTAAAGGACTGCAACAACAGTTCCAGAACAAAACACCAGTTTCAAAATATTGCAACAAAAATATGGAAGAACAATGTATACAATGCGAAAAATTTGCAAGGGCCTCACTACCCACATATATATAATGACCTTTTCAATTGAAAACAATTGTTTGACTGAAAAACATCTTTGTTTAAAAAAACTAACGACTAGATTCTCCCCCTAGTCAAAATCTGTTGCATGGTATTTGAGGTTGGCAATAACTTAAATGTCAAAAATTTCAGTTGAAAGTTAGATTTAAACATTTGAATGAAAAAAAATTATAACCACCCTCCTCCCCCATCTACCCAAGTAACCGGACAACAAGGGTAAACATGTCATGAGAAGTTACAATGATATGATTCGACTATCTATGTGTCAGTTAAGGAAGTGGAACTGAAGAAAACACACCATGTAGACCTTCCACATCCGCAACAGAACTACCATGAGGCATCCCAACCACTCAGGTAACCAGCCCCAGAGACCAACTGAATTTTTAGTGCATCAAACCCTTGGATGCTCCCTTGATATGGGAAAGCATGTGTCCAGGAGGCTCCAGACACTCCCACGACATGGGTATGCATGTGTTTGGGGAATTTTCTCCTTAGTCTTGCTCCTGTGAATCTAGGATTTGTGCCATTTTTTTAGGTAGAAAGCTCAAGTCATTGCCCATAAATCAATGAAACTTTAAAAACTAAAATATAACAACAAAATAGTGATACAATTGTAATTACTTGAATAAGGACTTAACTAGACCCCTACTATCCATAACATCCATTTCGTCAAACATGTCACAAATATGAAAGCTACAGGTCTTAACAACATAAATGAGCATAGGGATGTCATACTTTTCTTAGATTTTCCATGAGGCATTGTTTCCTTGTCAAATTAGCTGTATTATCATCTATTAGGCCATAGATGTATTTTTCATTCATGTACAAGTAAAAACATGATTAGAGTTGTACATATCTAATTTCATAATATATGTTCATAACTAGCATAATAACAACATAAATGCCAAGGAAACAACCATATAATCCACATACAAACCAGTGTAATACTCATAACATACAAAGGAGAAAGATAGATATTATTGATGATTGCATAAGCCAACCAAGTATGATACTTTCATGAACCACTCGACTGTAGACTAGGTTGAACCAATCTTTCTTTCAACTAGTCACCCCTGTGCCATATTCCAAGCATGAATGTGAGATCTCATGGAAAAATCCATCAAAACTAAAATAGGGCTTCCAGAGGCCAAACTACCTCGACCCATCAAACAATGATTCCAGGTCATGGTCACACATCACAAACCATCATCAGATTGGTCTCTACCCAAGCCTTCCAAGGCTCCAGAGTGTTTGTTCCAACCAAGGCTTCGAGGACTAGTAACTCAACCCATAGTCGTTGTTAGGCTTCAAGAGCATTTTTCTAGCCAAGGAGTCCAAGACTAGTAACTCAACCTAAAAAGGGCTTCTTGATCATTTGTCCAACTAAGGCTTCCATGACTAGTAACTCAACCCAAGCTGTTACAAGGCTTCCATAGAATTTGTCCAACCAAGGCTTCCAACATTAGTAACTCAACCCACCAAGGGCTTCCAGGAAGTAGTAACTCAATCTAAGGCCTAAAGGAACATGAGAACCAACCAGATAAACAAATAAATGAACCCACAACGCCATGGCTATCTAGGAAATGGAAAGGCTAGGAAGATCGACTATCAATCAAGACAATCCTCCATGCAAATAACAGACCATGACCAATAAACCATATGCATATGCCATACATGCGAAAACTAGTGAGGAAAACATACATGCAACTTGGTACCTGCAAACAAAACCTCTTGTAGCTATGATTCAGATGTTCTCTTGTGCTTTCCTGCTCTTTCTTTTCCTTCTTTCTCCAAAACTCAAAATTTGCAAGACTCCTCCAAGAGTTCTCCAAGAAACTCTAAATGTCCAAGAGTATGAGAGAGAGAGAATAGAAGATATCTCCACCAAAACTTGTCAAAATCTCGCCAACTAATCCTAAGAAGTCTTTTTATCAATAAGGTCTCTGTTTTCATCAATTTCCATTATTTTCTGTCAATTTACTCCTCACATGCAACTTGTGACCTTTCACCTTCCTTTTGTCCTAATTTCCTTTATTTTCATAAATAAAATGCCAAAAATTGCATTTTCCTTTCCAAGGTCTTTATCATTTCCTTTGCCATAATAAACCAAATGAACACCCACTAGGATGTTTTTTCCACCATTTAGCTTCGAATATGTGTCCCATGACCACCGTCTTATATAGTTTTACATGGATTTTTAACCAGGGTTGTTACAAAGACCTCCCCCTTGGGGGAAGACCATCCTTGGTGTTCAATGACACCTATAATCAGCAATACTGCCGAGAAGAAAAACATACTACCCATGGAGGTTTATAACACAACTTGTTGTAGTATTTACAATGACCACTATTGAAAACATGACAATCATACCATTTATTGGAGATATATAACACAACTCATTATGATGTTTACAATAATAACCACATATACGCACATACACATTTATTCACCCAACAAATAATCATACTGTCTATGGAGCTTTAAAAGTCCAACTCAATACAATATTTACAATAATACACACATATACATATATGCACATTTTCTCAACTAGAAAATAAAAGGATATGATGCATGCATCCGCAACAAGGGAACCCAAAGGCTCACACCTCCACCCTCAAAGTAATACCAGGATTCACCTCCTTCTTAAGAAGTCTAAAATCCACTGTAAGGTCAAACCTACTTCCAATGTCCAACGCTACAATCATGCACCTCTTTTCCTCTCAATGAATATTTATTGGCTCATTGTTCCAAGGCACACTCCCAATGTACATCTAATTCCATCTAGAAATGTTAATGACAAAAAAAAATCCATTCCCGACCTTCCCTTCTCCGCTACACATTCCCTCGAGCAAACTAGTCACCCCCTTCCATGCAGTCACACACCTTCCAATTTTCATTAGAACCCCCATCTCGGGTAGTCCATCCCTTAACAAGGCTTCCTCACATCGGAAGATACAAAAACTAAGGCATATCCATGCCTCAAAATCATCATATTGTTCATAGAATGCTCATGGAAATCAATGGACATTATTGGGTACCAGTGTCCCACAATGGCCCTTCTCCTAAAGTGCTTTACCGACATACTGCTACATGTTCCAATTTCTTTCACTACTGGTGCTAATTCTTTCATTCGATTTCAACCACCCAACTAGACATTTCTGT
This sequence comes from Pinus taeda, assembly GCA_000404065.3. Classification (NCBI taxonomy): domain Eukaryota; kingdom Viridiplantae; phylum Streptophyta; class Pinopsida; order Pinales; family Pinaceae; genus Pinus; species Pinus taeda. The sequence continues at coordinate 12,630 of APFE031713869.1, forward strand.
GCTTTCCTGTACCAAGCACATAGTTTCCATTATAATCAAAATAAAATGAAATAACTTCAAATCTTGCCTCATTGGTGTCTCGTCAATAAGGTACACTTGCAATTCTCTTTTCTTCTTGTCACAACAAGTCAAACTAGCATCTTTGACCAAATCATTATGTATAAACATATCACATCACGTTAGCTTAAAACACAACCATCATAGATCAAAATCATAAATCACATGTAACCATCATAAACCATAATCATAGATCACATGTAATCATAATAGACCAGAATCATAAATCACATGCATAATAAACCTAAAATAAAATATTGATACTTATCCTTTAATCAATACTTAGCTTCTACCTTTTTCTGTATTCCATACGCACACCGGATCGGTTTCCACACCTGACAAAAACCTAGTTCCTTCTCTTCAACCATGTACACATACACATAGTATGCATCATAAACATAGAACCACACATGGCATACAACACCATGTAATGCATGTACCTACACCTGATATATGATACATACACCTACACTGAGTGTACAACACAACACAATACATACGCCTAAATCTAGTGTACACAACCACACAATACATACACCTACACCTGATGTACAAAAAGATACATATACGTACACAAAGTACAATACAATGAATACACGTGTCACGATACCACGACTACACAATGTACATACATAGTACCGCATGCCCGCAACACAACATCTATGACATGCACACAATACCGTATCTACACTAGTACCATATGTCCATCATGTAAATAGTACCACCTATGCATAGCAACACCTGAAAAACGTGTGCACAACATCACATGTACATGACACCACCTACACAACATGTACACATTGTCGTGTGTACAACGCACAACATGTACAAAGTGTACAAATTACCACATGTACACAACACCACATGCAGAACATGTACAAGACACCATATGTACACAACACCACATGAACGACATGCACACACAACCACATGTACAAGATGTACATAGAACCATGTGCAAACAACACCACATGTACAGTCATGCACACAACACCATATGTACATAGTACCATATGTACAACATTCACACAACACCATATGTACATAACACTGCATATACAACATGTACATAACATCATATGTACACGACACCACATATCCGACATCTGCAAAACAACATATGCACACAACATCACATATCCATCATTCGCACAATACAATATGTACATAGAATTGCCTATCCAAATGTACATAACACCATCTATACCGAGCATTGCATATGCAATATTCACACAATACTATTTGTACCACCCTGTACATAATATTTCATAAACAACATGTACACAAACTATCTATACACAATACTGCATATCACAAATGCAACATGTACAACATATATAAAATATGCACAATAGTAGCACTTCACATCCAAAAACATATTGCCTCTACCACATAACCTTTCTTTGAGTGTCTCTCTTCCGTCCATGCTTATCCTAGAATGCCGCAAAGCACATTGTCTTCATTTCGTTGACATATCCCTCGATATAGCTTGTCCATAACATAGACATAATATAATCACATAATATCAACTTAGAATCACATGGTACTGACCTCGTGGATTTGTCAAGACTACTCTCCCACTTGATTTCTCATAAACCAGAACCTCTTCATGTCATTCACCTGTGTAAGAAATCATTCCTCCATAAGACCGATTTCTGATGACTCTGTCAGACAAGGGTATGCATACATACATACACACACAAATATCTCTCTCTCTCTCTCTCTCTCTCTCTCTCTCTCTCTCTCTAT
>APFE031713869.1:14690-29801 GCA_000404065.3 Pinus taeda
CACACACACACACAGATATATATGTAAACATCAACATAAAACAATCATTATCCTTGATGACCCTGTCAAATAAAAACATACATATATACATGTATACATATAAACATTAACATAAAGAAATCATGATCACTTCATAATTACTATATATCATAAGGCCAAGGTTAAGAGAACTTCCTTTATTCATGCACGACATGCACAATATAGAGAAAAACAACTCCCAACATAGCCAAGGCATCTGAAACATCAAATCCATTTACTTTACTCTTTATGTTACCTTTCTCATGATTTACCTGTCACCGTCCATTTACCTCAATGGACCCAACCAATCTAACTAGCCAATCATCATACTCTTACTTTTAACTGCCCTTACACATGCACCAACTTCATTCGAGTCTTTCATTACATGGTACATTCGACACAACTCTCCCAAAGTTCCATCAACATTCCTCTTTCCCAAAGCAATTCCCAAGACTTAAAACACAAAAGGCAAAATAAGAAACAAACAAGAATAAAACCATGAAAATCAATAACAATATGACACCCCAAACAAAGTGACAAGGCGTTGCATGAGACATAACAAAGAGACAATCAAGTGCAACCAAATCAAAAATATTGAAAGCTTAATATTGGGTATAGACACCATGACTCCATCCCCATTGTTCCCAATGCCTCCAACTGAAAGCTCAACTCGAGCCTTCGTTAATATTTCATGGAAATCTCTCTTTCCATGCAATCCATTACATCATACTGCCATAAACTCATAATTGTTAGTGCATAAATAAACATAACAATACACTAGTTACCTTATCTTCTTATGCCAAGCACGTTTCCTTGTAGCTGAACACATCAGTGCCATGTCTTAAGGGACTTGAATTCCCTTGACATATCTAGCTATAACAAGACACCAGTTGTTATAGTTGTCAAATAGATGTCCATGAATATAGCACATACCCACATAATGTTAGAAAAATTAGGGTTAAGAAGACTTCCTGTATGCAAAACACTCATTCATTTGGAATTGTGGTTTCTAAACATAGCCAAAGGAATTCTCACCCAATTCATTTCTTTTACCTTTTCCTTTTTGCAACTGAGTCTTACAATGTACTTCCACATCATCCAGTGGATACTTATATAAACAAATCAACTATTACCTTGTCATGCTAAAACCAAACATGTTTCCTACAACTATTCACACATGTCATTCACATATTCCAAAGATCAAGACAATCAACCTATCAATTTGAAATCAACCTTTACCAAGACTAACAATCATGTCATAATTCATAGTCAACTCATAGTCATTAGACATAATGCTACAACTATCACCTACTTACACTCAAGTACATATCAATCGTCTCAACACATATCTGTTACTACAACCATCTTAAAGCAAGATCATTCCTTCATTCAATCCTAAAGACTTATACTCATGTCATGCAATAAATCAAATATTCAACAAACTGTAAATGTACCATGTTAGATAAATTAACTAGATGACATAATAGACACCAAACACTCAAACACCAAATAGAAGACATAATCAAACAATGAAGCACCAAGTACACTACATAAGCAAACTCATACCTTAATGTATCTCACGGGAGGCTATCTTGTCTGCACAATCAATCTAGATTAGCACAATATAGCTTCACAACACATCAAGTCAAACATAAGGTCATGATATCCATGAAAGTAACTAGCTAACAAGTTTATATCATAAGATCATAAACAATTGTAATTCATGCATAACAATAACATATGCATAATCAGTCTAGATTATTAAAACATAATGTCACACATAATTCAACTCATACCTGAATGTCATAACCCTAACCATCTGCATAGGCCATTCCAATTTAGCAGGATAGATATAACATCAATATCTTATTGTAACAACCCTAATCATTAAGTTAACTAACATATAACATGCTCATTAATCAACATAAAATATAATCATCAAGCTAACTATAAGAATGCATATAACAAGTTACTATCATTCATGACTATTTGACACATGTGCATATGACCACACTGATTCACTAGCATTTACCATGCATGTAACCATAACAACAATGAATGAAAAACATGAATATAACCCTAATTCATTTAAGAATCCATTAACTAACATACTTGTATGCCAAACATACAATACATGTATGATGATCTGTTCTTACCCCAAAGTCTAATGCCGCAACCTCATTCTAATGATCTTCATCTCTTGCTCTATCTCAACAAACACTTTGACATTATATCATAGCAATAGCATCATGATGACCTAATTTTATACAATGAGTTCATGCACAACAACCTTCACCATGACAATGCATGCATAACAACATATAGACACTGAAATGCATAACAAAATGCATATACAACTACACACTCATGACGACACATTCCAAAACAACACCATCAACCTTCACATGGTGACATCACTACAACCATGATCAAAATGATGCAAATGAAACAAGCACATGGAATACAAGCATAAGGAACACATATGCAACCGATATGAATGCATGACGAACACACCACTCATCCATTCTGTGGGTGAACCATGCTTTGATACCACTTTGTGGTATCAGATATCACCCAAAAACAATGGAAATCATACACCACGAAAAGGGACTGAAACTTGCTCTAATACCACTATGTGGTATCAAATATGACCCAAAGAGAGTGCAACCCACTCTGATACCACTCTGTAACCACCCTCCTCCCACATCTACCCAAGTAACCGATCAATCAGGGTAAACACGTGACGAGAAGTTACTACGATATGATTTGAATCCCTATGTGCTAGTTAAGGAAATGGAATCGATCGAAACACACCATGTAGACCTTCAAAATCAGCAACAAAGCTTCTAAGGTCCATCCCAACCACTCAAGTAACCAGCCCTAGAGACCAACTAATGTTTTGATGCATCAAACCCCTAGACACTCCCTTGATATGGGAAAGCATGTATCTAGGAGGCTCCAGACACTCCCAGAAAATGGGTATGCACATGGCTGGATAATTGTCTCGTCATACCTATGTCTATGACTCCAGGATTTGTGCCACTTTTTAAGGCCCAAAGGCGAGGTGACTACCCAGAACTCAATCAAATTTTCAGAACTAAAAGATAACAACAAAATAATGATACAAGTGCAATTACTTAAACAAGGACTTGACTAGACCCCTACTATCCATGATAAGCATTCTTCAGACATGTCAAAAATATGAAAGCTACAAGTCTTAATAGCAGAACTGAGCATAGGGGTCTCATACTTATCTGAGATTTTCTATGAGGCATTGTTTCCTTGTCACATTAGCTACATTGTCACTAATTAGGCCATAGATGCATTGTTCATTCATTTACAGGTAAACGAATGATGAGAGCTATACATAGCCACTTTCATAATACATGTTCATAACCAGCATAATAACAACATAAATACCAAGGAAAAAACAACCATATAATCCACATATAAACTAGTGTAATACACATAGCGTACTAAGGAGAAAGAGATCTCTTATTGATGATTGCATAGGCTGACCAGGCATGGGACTTCCACGAACCACCTGATAATAGACTATGTTGAACCAATATTTTTTTTAGCCAGTCACCCCTGTGCCATATTCGAAGCATGAATGTGGGATCTCACAAAGCAATCCATCAAAATTGAACCAGGGCTTCTAGAGGCAAAACCACCTCAACCCATCAAACAATTATTTGAACTCATGGTTGGACATCAAAAACAATCACCAGATTGGTATCTAACCAAGCCTTCCAAGGCTCTAGAGCATTTGTTCCAACTAAGGCTTACAAGACTAGTAACTCAACCCACACCTGTCGTCAGGCTTCGAGAGCATTTGTCCAACCAAGGTTTCCAAGACTAGTAACTCAACCCACCAAGGGCTTCCATAGCGTTTACCTAACCAAGGCTTCTAGGACTTGTAACTCAACCCAAGCTGTTACAGGGCTTCAAGAGTGTTTGTCTAATCAAGGCTTCTAGGACTATTAACTCAACCCACCAAGGGCTTCTAGGAACTAGAAACTCAACCCAAGCTAAAGGAACATGAGAACCAACCATAAAAACAAAGAAATGAACCTACAACACCATGGCTATCTACGAAATGGAAAGGTTAGGAAGATATTTTGTCAATCAACGCAATACTCCATGCCTATTATAAATCATGACTAATAAACCACATGGATATGCCATGAATGCCAAAACTAGTGAGGAAAACATACATGCAACTCGAGACCTACAATCAAAATCCATTGTAGTTGTTGATCTCGATCTCCTCTTGTGCTTTCCTTCTCTTCCTTTTCCTTCTTCCTCCAAAAATCCAAGTGTTCCAAACTCCTCCAATAGTTCTCCAAGAAACTCTAAATTTCCAAGAGTATGAGAGAGAGAGAGAGACAGACAGACAGACAGACAGAGACAGAGAATAGAAGAGAGCTCCACCAAAACCTGTAAAAAGCTCACCAACCGATCCTCATAAGCCTTTTTTATCAATGAGGCCTCTATTTTCTTCAATTTCCATTATTTTCCTTCAATTTCCTCCTCACATGAAATCTATGACCTTTCACCTTCCTTTTCTCCTAATTTCCTTTATTTTCATAAACAAAATGCCAATATATGCCATTTTCCTTTCGAAACCCTTTGACATTGCCTTTACCAATTTCCCTATCCATAATAAACCAAATGAACACCCACTAGGATATTTTTCCCCACCATTCAGCTTAGAATACATGTTCCATGACTGTGGTCTTATATATTTTTACATGGATTTTTAACTAGGGTTGTTACAAAAATGTTAGTTATGCTGAAAAACCAAATAGTTCGGCGGAAGAAAATAAATAGCTCGGTTGAAAACATACGATCACAATTTTTTCGTGAGAAATTCTTGCAAAAGTGTAACCCAACTTCACATTTTTACCCATATGCATTGAAAATGATACAATATAATGCAATTATATTAAGTATATCACTAGTACAACAATATAAATTAAATGCCTAGTAAATGTTGATAGGTTCCTAAATAATTCTCACCATTAACAGGATCATAAAAAGTAATAACCTAGATATTATTTTAGTTCAAGAAACAAAGATGGTAGGAATAAAGAAAGATAAGATTTTTCAACTTGGATAAATAATTTATTGTTCTATTATGTTGGTGTAGACAACATGCCGAGAGGTTTCCTTTTCACATGGATTCCAAATCTCAATACCCTCTCATCATCCCCCATAAATTCTATGAAACTGGTTAAGCTAGAAGAAAACAAGTTTGGTATTATTTTAAACTTGTTTAATGTGTATGGGACCTATTTTGAGAGAATCACTTTCTAGGAAAATCTGGTTGAGTTAGGAATTCTAAGTGATCCTCGTGACTTGATTTGTGGGGACCTTAATTTAAATCTCTTTAAGAGAACTGTGGTGGACAAATCCTAGGATTGACTCTAAAAATGACAATTTCTTGGTATTTCCTTGAAAAGCATCAAATGGTGGATATCAGACCTATTAAGTTGATGCTAACTTGGAGAAACTTCAAAAGAAATGAAAGATCCATTTCGAAGTGTAATGAAAACTTTTTTATTTCAGAGGCATTTTTCGATAGTTCATTCCTAATGAAATCTTACATACAAATAGGTGGTTTGTCAAATCACCTCGAAATGATGTTTAGTATGGAGAGTGAAGAACATAAGCCTCCTTGATACCTCAATTTAAATCACTCATGGTTGTTGGAAGATGATTATAAAAAAATGGTTGAGTAAACTGTTGTAGTGGCTACAACCACCCTCCAAAATTTTTCCTTAGCTTCATTTTGGAGCCTCCCTTCCAACCTTCACAACAACATGTCTTGCTTCTTCAAGTAAACAAGATTCAATGTTTTTCTTGCACAAAGGTAGCATGTCGATCATAACTTGATGCATTCCACTCACAAGTTGTTCACTCGAACATGGTCTAGTAGCAGGTTGAGCAACTCCTTCAATAATTTGTGCAAATCTGGATGGAAACCAGCCTTGCCTCCATAAATTGAGCAATTCTGACTGGAAGCCTACTCGGCCCCCGAATTTTGCAATTCTGTTGAGCAAGCTTCAACCAGAAAATTGCGCAATCCTTCCTAGTTGGGCTTCTTATCCCAAGTTTTGTGCAAATCTGGGCAGCAATCAGTTGCTCTACCCAAAAATTGTACAAATCATATGAGCAGCCAGCCCAACTCCCAACCAGAAATGTGCATTTTCTCCCAACAGTTGAGTAACCTCTTGCATGTGTAGTTGATTTGACCAATTCCCTCTGGGACCGAAAAAAATTGACTTGCATGAATGGGCTACTTCTCCCAAGGCAACATGCAAAGGCACCCCTTGTTTCAGGAATCTATTTTTAGCAGTTGGAGGTTACATGCAAGGATCATTTCAGAAGCTTCCTACCAAGTTTCGCTTTCCCTATATTTGTGGCATGCATGTCACAACCTTGATGTTATAAAAACTCATCAACTGATCACTGCAGAGCTCATTCATCACATCAATCGTGTAGCTCTAACATCCCGCATCACATCTAAGAGTTGCTGCCACACTCAGCTTAGTCGTTTTGGGGTGTGCCCGCCTTCCATGCCTTGTGTTGTATTTATATTGATTTTTGTGTTTTTGCTTGTGTGAGTATTGTTTGCTTGATTTCTTTGAATTCTTACAATCACTTACTTGTATGCTAGCTTGTCTTAGCATTGTTTTAGTTTGCATTGCTATCTCACCGTTGTCGCATGCATGAAATTGTTTTTCGCGAACAATAGCCGATTTGGCAACTTGCCTCACCCATATGCATGTTGATCTTTTTACTTAATATTTCATTCAATGTTTGCATGCATGATCAACCGCTTATTATTTCACTCAGTGTCATCGTGCATTCACTTCCACATTTGATTGTAGTAGCCCATCAGCGAGTCTAGCCAACCTTGGCCCGAACTCTGCCCTCAGTGAGATAACATTGTGCAATCCGACGAAGGAAGACTCTGTCTTCCCCTCCAGAAATGTGCATTTCTTCCCAGACACTGTCCTATAGGAAAATTTTTCACATTTCTAAGGCAGAGTGACTGTTGGCCCAGAAAATTACACAATGCACTCCTTGAGCCTACAATCACTCCCAACTAGAATTGTGCCTTGTGCAGTTCTAGTAGTCAACAACGAGATTGGACTGTGCATTGTGTAGTTCTAGTAGTCAATCAGCCTCCCAGCAGCCCAAAATGTGCCTTACGCAGTCTTGGCAATCATTCTCTTGACCTCTTGGTGAAAACTGTGCAACCTTCATGATCAGTCACACAGGTATGTTTCAAGCTAGTTCTCAAGTTCATTTTGGTTTTCAACTGACAAATTGCTTGCCATGAGTATTTCCCTATCTCCGGGTATCACAGGTGTTCATCTGCCTCACAACAATATAGGTACAATAGTTTCCAAGAGAGCAGAGTTGAAGATATTATTCAAAGTACACTTGGGGATGTAGTTGATCAAGTGTCTATGGACTTGCCTACCCATGAAGACATCAAGTTTTGCGTAGAAAAGGACACCAAGATATGACCACATAAGCATCAAAGCAAGCAGCATCATGAACAATAGTTGAAGGAAGCATACCAGATGCAGTCAATGCAAGAGGAAGGTTGTTGACAACATACAGGTGGAACAAAGTTGCAAGCTCAAGAAGATCCACTGGTGACGAAAGAAACTTTGGAGACTCGAGCTATGAGGTGACGACGTGACATGAAGATCACGCAAAGACATAGAATGGAACGAACAAGGAGTTGCATGTGCTGAAGCAATAACTCAAGAGAGAACATTAAGCTGCACAGACAAGCGAATGAGTTGCAGTGGGAACATGAATAGAAAGTGGTGCAACATACATTCACAGATGAAATTGCGCCCGTACAAGCTAAAGATCCATCCCAGCAACTGGCATGGAGCAGACATGGTGAGCAATGTTTTTGATCACATGCAATGGATTCAGTAACATGCATGTCATTGTGTGTATGCATATGATCCAACCCATTGAGCACACTCACCATGGTGGAGACAAGAAGCAAGTCCAACTGGAGCTGAACATGTACTTCGGCAAGTTGATGTTCATGACCACCAACACACACTTGAAGATCAACACAAACACTATGCATCAGTGTGTTGCCGGTTCAGTCGCAACCAAGAAGTCCATGTGCATATTAGTAGATGATTTGGATGAAGGAGCCATACCAATGCACTGGCTGCAATGGAGGCAAGAGTTTGCTTAAGCAAGATGTCGCCATGGCGTACACGCACACCATCATGGATGACCAAGCTTGCCAACAAATCACCAAATTTGTCATCACAAGCATGTCATAGTGTTTGTCTCATCACAACGGACCGAGTTCCAGTGATGTATTGCATGGCTTGCTCAAGCTATGTTGTCTCACATGAGTACATGTGCATGTAATGTAATGCCATGTCAAGTGTCGATAGTTGGATGTAACAATCATAGAAAAGATGAAAAGTCATGAGAATAGATGAACTATCACAAAGGGGAATGTCAAGGGTCACCCCACCCTTTGCTATAAATAGAACCTCATAACTCATTTTAAAGGCTTTTGGTCATCCAAGATTCTGATAAGACTATCTTGGAGAGAGCTTGGACAATATTGTAACACGCCTTGGCTTCTCCACTACATGAAGCTAGTATATCTCTTTGGAGGAGCAGGCGGATGTGGCTGTAACGTTCCACTATTGGAGTTAGTGGTTGGACATGGATGTATTGTATGACTGGAACTTACACTTCTTCATATAATAAGAGCCATCACGTTTCATGCATATGTTGTATTATATTCCATCTATCTTGTTTTCTCTAAATGACATATGTATTTGTTTTCTTACGCATGCATGCATGGACTATTCTATATGAGTATGTATGAATCTTTCTGAAATGTGTTGTTGGTTTAACCATCACTTTGGATTTCCATCTAACTTTCTTTCTAGCTTGTGATGCATCTTCGCTTGTGTGTCCCCTTCCCATTCGAGTACTATTACAGGTTTCCAAGGGGTGCACTCATCTCAACCCCCATGTGTTAGAACCTCTCATCTACCTTCCTTGATTGACTGCGACTGTCACACCCTTGCTACCAACAGAGTCATCTTACTTGCCTCTATGTGAAATCAGGGTCAAGGAATTACCATATGACCCACTGCTAGGACTCTTACACCAAACAGTCTGAGGTCTAATTGGGACTTCCTACCAGGGAGATCCCCTTACATGTTGGCGGGTCCAGCACCGTCAACATTTTGGCCCTAGAAGGAGGGTCAGATGACAAGATGAGTCCTCACATCTGTTTTGAATCTCTATATATCTATCATTACTAACTACTGAGTTTCTCTTCTGAAGTGTATCTCTTATGGAAGCGACATCATTATCTCAGAAAAACTCTCAGATAACTTGTCTCATAAAACATTTGATGGTGGAGGCTATGTAGCCTTGGTTAGGCACATGGTCGGCATTGTAGGCTCATGCGAAAGACATAGATTATTTGAAGATCATGAGTTGTGCATTGTTCATCTACACGCTTCGAGGGCACCCAATGCAATGGTGTGCATGCTGCCTAAAAAATATATTCATTCTCTTTCTCATCTAGTTGCAGAGACAAACCGTGCTTTCAATCACATTGACCATAAAGAACTCAACAAATAAATTCTGAAATTACAAAAAACACCTGAAGAATCCATTGAAAAGTTTCACACATGCTTTCTTAATCATTCATATCGATTCCCTGAAGATGATATTGATTGCGAATTTCTAAATAGGATATTTGAGTATCTTCTTTACATATCTAAAAATCTGCAAGTCTTGAAATCACTCAAATCCTACTCATACTCCGGCGATGGGAATGCGCAATCACGAGCAGGCACAGTCGTTGTCACAAGTGACTATCGGCCTTCACCTCATCAAACAACTCCACCACCGTCGAGTGATGTGGGAGATGATGCACATACCTCTATTGAAATATCAAATCCTCCCACTCCCCCTCCTCTTGATATCTTCGTAGATTTGGCTTGCAATCCTGTTGGTTGTCATGTGGATTCGTTCCCTTGACCTTTTTCCTCGCGTTCTGTTGATCCTCCAGATTATACTATCTTGTGTTCTTCCATTCCAAACTCCTCACCTATTGTGAATGAAGATGAAGTTGTCGATGGAGTTGGCGTTATGTAGCCAACCTGTAGGTTTTGACCCCATACAGAAATTACCTGCATACGAATTCTAAAACACATAAAATAAACAATGCGAGAGCATAACACATAAACACATATACACAGTGATTTTCTCTTGGATCCCAAAGCCGGGACTACCAGATTGATTTTTCATTATGTTCCTTTCAATGTTACAATACATATTGATACATGTCGAAGCATCCAATACCATCGATCGAAAAACCATCACGTCTAAAACCATGGACAGAAAACTATCACGTCAAAAACCATGCACAAAACCATAGGTAGGTTGCCCCCCGGTGACCCTCCCACTATAAAATAGACACAACGAAGGGCGGTCTCCACCCCCCGTCCCCTCCACCCCAACCCACCCTCTAACCCCCAGTTAACTACATGGCCTAGTCGTTGAAAGAATAACACAACCCAACATTCTCCCACTTGTTGTTTTCTTTCTGCAGGGGGCCACAAGAGAGCTTATTCATTTATCCAGCCCTGCAACGTCCAATTTTTCTATACACCAAGAGAACTTCTCAGAGTCCACAAAATTTTTCAATGCATCTGCAGTATTATTCAAAGTGTCTACCTTTTCCAACAACAACTTTTTGTCTTCTATCATATCCCTCACAAAGTGATATTGAACATCAATGTGTTTGTATTTGAATGATAAGCAGGGTTATTTGCTAAGAAAATTACACTTTGGCTGTCATAGTCTATCCTTATAGCTCCCTATACTTGAACACAATCTCTGCAACCAAACTGCTTCCTTGCTTGCATGAGTGGTTGCCATGTATTCTGCCTCTGTAGTTGATAGTACCACTACATATTGTTTCTTACTCATCCAACTGACTGCACCTCTAAATAGGTTATACACATACCCACTGGTAGATCTTCTCTGATCTAGATCTCCAGCCCAGTATGCATCAACAAAGCCACGAATATCCAAAACTCTATACAATCCTTGTCTTCCTTGGTAGCACAAACCATAATCACTAGTGCCATGCAAATACCGGAAAACCCACTTCACTATTGTCCAGTGCTCCTTCCCTGGTTTTGACATAAACCTGTTCAATACTCCCAGTGCATGTGCAATGTCTAGTCTAGTACAGACCATTTTATACATCAAGCTACCGACTGCACTTGCATATCGAACATAGGACATGTCCTCTTCCTCTTCTTGTGTCTTGGGACATTGTTCAGAAGATAACTTTACACCTACAAGAATAGGAACCTTCACCAATTTACTATCCTTCGTGTTAAACCTATGTAGTATTGTCTCGACATACTTCCTCTGGTTTAACCAGAGCTTCCTCTTTTCCCAATCTCTTTTAATTTACATGCCCAAAATATAGTTTTCAGCACCAAGATCTTTCATGTCGAATTTGGAGGACAATTGGGTCTTCAAGTCCTCGATAATTTCTTTGTCATTTCCAACCGGCAACATATCATCCACATACAAGGCTAGATAAATAACACGGTCACCAGTTAATTTAAAATACACATAGTGATCTGCTTTGCTTTTGGTGAAGCCAAGTCCCCATATAAATGTATCAAATTTCTGATGCCAAATCCTTGGTGATTGTTTTAACCCATACAAAGACTTCTTTAACTTGCATACCATTTCTTTCTTACCCTTCACCATAAAACCTTCAGGTTGCTTCATGTAGATCTCCTCTTCCAGATCCCCGCGAAGAAATGTTGTCTTCACATCCATTTGTTCTACCTCAAAATCAAATGCAGCAACAACAAATAAAAGTAATCTAATAAAATCTACCTTGGCAATAGGAGAAAACATATCAGCAAAATCAATTCATGGCACCTGGGAATAACCTTTTGCTACCAACCAAGCTTTGTTTTTCGCCACCTTTCCTTCTACATTTTTCTTCTTCTTGAACACCCATTTGTTGCCAATGAGTTTCCTTCTAGCTGGCAACTCCACTAGATCCCATGCCTCATTTTTGTGCAAAGATGCCATTTCATCAACCATGGCCTGTTTCCAGAGTTTTCCATCCTTTGAATCTAATGCTTCCTTCACGGTTTTGGGATCATCATCCGTAATAGATAAAGAAAAATTTGAACAGAAAGTGGATGGACTATAACTTTCTGGCTGCCTTTTTCCCTGAACTGACCTTCTCACACTTGGAGTTTGTGGCTCCTCATCTTCTAATTCCTCTTCTGTTGTGGAGTTTGATTCTTCCTCCTTTAGCTCAAAATCTAGCTTCTCGGGTTCCTTTGGTTGGACTTCATGTTTAATAACATCTTTCACCTCTCTGAACACCACATCTCAGTTGTGCACAACCTTCCTTGTTACTGGGTTCCAAAGCTTATAACCCTTCAAACCATCCTTATACCCAAAAATATGCACTTTTCAAATTGACTATCCAACTTGGTTCTTTTCTCCTTTGGAACATGTACATATGCATCACATCCAAATACCCTCAGATGTGAAAGAGAGGGTTTCTTACCAATCCATACCTCTTGTGGAGTCTTATCCTCCAATGTCTACAAATGTTATCTGTTGACCAGGTAACATGTTGTCTCCACCACCTCTGCCCATAATTCTTGTCCTAACCCAGCACCACTGAGCATGCTTCTTGCCCTTTCCATCAACATCTTGTTCATTCTTTCTGCAACTCCATTTTGCTCAAGTTTATATGGAGTAGTCTTCTTCCGTGATATACCATACTTCTTACATAATTCTTCAAATTCCTTACTGCAAAACTCTCCACTGTTATCTGTCCTCAACACCTTTATCTTCTTCTCTGTCTAGTTTTCCACCAGAGCCTTAAATTATTTAAACCTCTCAAAGACTTCAGATTTCTTCTTAAGGAAATATATCCGTGCATTCTTTGAGAAGTCATCTATAAATGATACATAGTACACAAACTTACCAAGTGATGGAATCTTCACAGGTCTAAACACATCACTGTGCACAAGCTCTAATATATGTTTTGCCCTCTTACCACCAAAGGGGAAACTCACCCGATTCTACTTCCCATATACAGAATTTTAACAAAAATCAAAATCTAGAGAGTTATTACTCATACCTTATATCATACCTTTACCATGAATTATTTGAAGGCCCTTGTCTCCAATATGTATAAGCCTTTGATGCCATAGCATGGTATTATCTCCAGAGACCACTAAATTTTCTGCTCCACTTTCAGGAACCACAGAATTGTTGCACCTATCAACAACAATGCTATCTTGCAACTTGTACAAAGTTCCAATCTGAACTCCCTGCATCAATATCAGTGCTCCCCGAACCATCTTGTAGATATCCTTCTCGAACATTATTTTTACACCTGCATCATCCAGCTTGCTTCAGAAAATAGATTTGTAGCTAATGCAGGAATATGAAGAACACCCGAAAGTGTTCTAACCCTTCCACCTTGCAACTTCAACTTAACTTTTCCACGACCAATGATTCTAGAATTCTTGTCATCCCCCAAGAAGATGTCACCACCATCATATTTCTCATACTCACAGAACCACTCATCATGGGGAGCGAAGTGAAAGGATGCACCTGAGTCAATCAACCATGCCTCATGATCTACATGTGTACTTGAAGAAGCCAAGTAAACATCTCCACCTTCATCTGAGGTGGTTTTCGCCTCTGTAGAAGGAGCATCATCAGATCCCTTTCCTTTATTAGGAGCTTTAGATTTATAGTCCCTTTTGTACTGCCCTTCCTTTCCACATTTCCAGCACACCACCTTTACAGGTTTTCTTGGAGATTTAGATCTCCCACTCAATGACTTATTTTTGTTTTTGTTCTAGGACCGTCCTCGTATAGACAAGGCATCACCATTCTGGCTCTCCATATTTTTCCATCTCATCTCCTCCGTCAGCAAAGATGAGACTATTTCATCAAACTACAAGGCAGTTGCATTGTTACCTATTGCAATAACCAAACTATCCCATGAATCTGGTAGAGAACGCAACAAACTGATGCACTTATCTTCATCGAAAATTTTAATATCAATAGATAATAAACGACTTACCAAAATATTAAATGCGTTCAGATGCTATGCCACCGAGTCTCCATCTTTCATCCTCAGGTTATATAGCTTTTTCTGTATGAACAATTTACCAGAGACTTAGATTGGTACAAAGTCCCTAACTTGTCCAACAAATCCTTAGTTGTAGCTTCCCCTGATACATTCAGCAATACTAAATCTGAGACACACAATCGTATTCTTTTTTTTGCCTTCTGATCCAACTTCTTCCATTCTTCATCGGACACTCCCATTGGTTTAGTACCCAGATCTATCGCGATCCATTGATCCTTATCAACCAACAGATCCTCCATCTTTAGTTTCCACAACTCAAAAATCTGAACATTAAATTTCTTGATCTCTATCTTGCCACTACTCACCATCTTCTTTCACCACCAGAATCGATCTCGCAAATCTCCCACTAAAAAGGGTCTACCACAGGCCTGAGCGAAACCCCACAACAATAAAGGCATCCCCTTGAAGCCAAAATAGCTTTGATACCAAATGTAGGGTTTAACCCTATATAGAAATGACCTACATATGAATTCTAAAACAAAGAAAATAAAAAAATGTGAGAGCATAACACATAAAACACATATACACAGACATTTCCCCCCCGGATCCCAAAACCGAGAATACCATATTGATTTTTCATTATGTTCCTTTCAATGTTACAATATAGATTTATACATGCCAAAGCATCCAATACCCTGGACTGAAAAACCATTGCATCCAAAACCATGGACCGAAAACCATCGTGTCCAAAGCCATGCACAAAACCATAGGTAGGTTTGCCCAACCTAATATAGGGTCCAAAAAAAAAATTCCTGGGGTGATGCCCCGGACCCCATAGAGGGGGCCTACTTGCCCCCCTCAAACCCCCTATGACTTCCCCGCTGCGTAATCGGCGCAAC
>APFE031713869.1:29821-44982 GCA_000404065.3 Pinus taeda
CCCCCCCCCCTAACCCCCCAGTTATGTGGGCTAGTCGTGGAAAGAATATAACACAATGCAACCTGCACCATAATTCATGATGAGTGTGGGCGAGGATCTAAAGAAGAACTTGTGGTGAAGGATGAATCCCTTTCAGCCATGCCTCATCTGCTTCATCCTAACATCCCTTTTGATTCTGCCACTATTGATTTCCCCTGTGCAAACCCTTTTCTATATGTTTCTACTTCCAATCATTCACAGGACATGTCAGATGTGAGTTTGTCATCTTAGTGCAGAGGGACACATCTTCCTCTAAAAATACGTCCAATAAGTAATTTATCTATTCTGAAAACATAGATGGTGAACGTCTTTGCTTCCCATCTACCCCTCTATCTGATTCATAAAATCATGAGGATGTTGAATCTCAAATTTTCTAATCTTGGTTATCCTAATCTATTCACTTCCTCATCGGATCACGATGTTGATTCAATCATTGTTAATATATCCAAGACATTGGTCTACAATGATCTATATGTAAAAAAAGTCAAAACCCCGTGGACTGTTGAGGCACTTCAGCCTGAGTTGATGGTTATCTTAGGCCCTCGTTGTCCTGAGTTTGGTTTCACTTCTGGTCAGGAAATTGTTGAAACACTCAAGGATCCTCATCACTCTCTACCTTGCATTGAAGATCAACCAAACACCTAGATTTTGCTTCGTCCACTCGAAATACACGATCCCATCGCTCATGCTTTGGAGGAAGCTTACATAGAAAGCACACATGCACAACACAAGTGGTCTACCTTTCTCACGTTTGCTTGCATGTTGTAGTCAAGGGAATGCATACACTTGACATATTCATGCAATATACCACAACATCATGGTAGCTCCACAGAATGCATGTCATGCACTTTCACTCATCTTTGTTCTATTGTTTCTTTTATGCTTGGAGTGTGTTAGTCTTCACTATTACATCTTTCTTGTTTGTTGGTTCGCACAGTTGTCTTTTTCGTGAACCATTCCTTCACCAACATGGGTCAACCAATGCACTAGTGGCTACATTGGAAGTATCACTTCACATGAGATGGCCCATGCACTTTCAGCTTAGGAGTTGGAGTAGTGTTTGCTTTTGAGTTGCTTTCTTGCATGCTTGTTTGTTTACTTTCTTTACTCGTTTTCTTGTCTACTTGTTTGTTTTCTTACTTTATTTTCTTTCAATTTTTCTTCTGCTATGGCTTTTCTTTGTTGTTTGTCAGTTCGTTTGTTTCGTTCGTAGGATAGTTTCACATGAAACCATGTATGGCTCTTGAAGCAAGCTAGGTAAAGTACAAAAGGCCTGGTACTTCTATGACTACCTGGTTATTTGTCATCTTGCCTCTGTATGAAGAACTTTTTACTTTTAGTGCATGATACGATGAAGGAAAATATGTATTGTTCAAAATGAACCTTGTTGAAAACACAACGCTTGCGCACTAACTAGTATCACCTACTCTAGTCAGTTGTTTTTCGGTGAACCCTTGTGAGCTGAGTCAAGTAGAGTAAGCTGAGGGGGAAAACATTAATAGGCACGTCAAAGGTATAATAAACTACTTTTCTGCTGCAACGAGCTCTTCTGATCTCAATAATTCAGGATCCCTCTTCCGCCTCTGAGATGAATAAGTGCTATGCACAATTACGAAAATTAAAAAAAAAAATGAAAAAAGTGAAAAAAAGTTAAAAAATAAAATAAAAAAATGAAAATTAATAAGGCGAAAGAAGAGAAAGGCTTCCTATGCAGAGGGGTGATGCAAATACCTCTGTCGGGGTACTAACTAGGCTTGTTAGTAGCAGAGCCATGCTTTTTTTCCTATGTGACTCCGCCAAGGTACTGTTCAGGCCTGCTGGTAGCGGAGCAACACCAAAGATGAGACTAAGACTCTGATGACTATAGTGCTTATGCACCAACATACCCCTCAACTCCAATCAAAACAACTTTGTTGCCTTGGCTTGGAATGTGTGTCAATCGACTAAGAGCTTGGTAGATGCTACATCTTACAATCAAGCTAGTGTGGAAACCAAGACGAGTTGAGAAATGAAAAATACTTCTGAAGGTGTTAGACTTTCTTTTCACAGAAAAGGTCCATTTAGAGAGCTAGAGTTCTACTAGTGTGTCGTTGAGTGTTATAGCAGCTACAACCACCCTCCAAAATTTTTCCTTCGCTTCATTTTGGAACCTCCCTTCCAACCTTCACAGAAGCATGTATTACTTCATCAAGTACACAAGCTTCAATGTTTTCCTTGTACAAAGGAAACCTGTCAATCAAAACTTGATGCATTCCCCTCATAGGTTGTTCACCCAGACTTGGACCAGTAGAAAGCTAAGAATCTCCTTCAAGAATTTTCTCAAATCTGGAGGGAAACCAACCTTCCCTCCATAAATTGCGCAATTCTAACTAGCAGCCTGTTGGGCCCCAAAATTGTGCAATTCTGCTAAGAAAGCTTCACCCGGAATATTGCGTAATCCTTCCCATCTGGGCTGCTAAGCCTAGAATTTGTGGAAATATTGGAAGTAGTCAGTTGCTTTGACCAAAAATTGTGCAAATCCTTTGAGAAACCAGCCCAACTCCCATCCATAAATGCACATTTTCTCCCAGCAGTTTAGCAGCATCTTACATGTGTATTTGAGCTAATCGGTTCCCTTTGGGACTGAGAAAAACTGAATTGCATGCATGGGGTGCTTCTCCCAAGGCAACATGCAAAGGAATCCCTTGTTTTAGGTATCTATTTTTAGAAGTTGGAGGTTACATGCAAGGATAATTTCATAAGCCTCCTGCCAAGTGTTGCCTTCCCTAGATTTGTGGCATGTGCGTCACAACATCGATGTTATCAAAACTCATCAACCGGGTGTTGGAGAGCTCATTCCTCACATCAATCTTGCAGCTCTGATATCCCACATCACATCTAGGAGTTTTCGCCACATTCAACTCAACCGTTTTGGGGTAAGCCCAACTTCCATTCCTTGTGTTGCATTTCTATTGCTTTTTGTGTTTTTTCTTGTGTGGGTATCATTTTCCTGATTTCTTTGAATGCTTGATATCGTTTACATGTATACTAGATTTTCCTAGCATTGTTTTAGTTTTTGTTGCTATCTCGTTGATGTCGCATGCATGAAACTATTTTTCGTGAACGGTCACAGATTTGGTGGCTCACCTCACCCACATTCATGTTGATATGTTTACTAAATATTTCATTCAACGTTTGCTTGCACAATCAATCACTTCTACTTCCACTCAATGTCACCATGTATTCACTTCCACATTTGATTTCAGTTGCCCATCGGCGAGTCTAGCCAACCTTGGCCCAGACTCTCCCTTCACTGAGACAACATTGTGCAATCCGGGGAAGGAAGACTCTGTCTTCCTCTCTAGAAATGCGTATTTCTGCCCAGACATTGTCCTCTAGGACTGTTTTGCACATTTTTGAGGGATGGTGACTATTGGCCTAGAAAATTGCGCAATGCAGTCCCTGGGCCTGTAGTCACTCCCAGCTAGAATTGTGCATTCCATAATTCTAGCAGTCAGTAGTCAGTTAGACTCACAGTAGTCTAGACTCTGCCTTACACAGTCTTAGCAGTCATTCTCCAACCTCCCAGCAAGAATTGCGCAACCTTCATGATTAGTCACACAGGTATGTTGCAAGCCAATTCTCAAGTTCATTTTGGTTTTCGACTGACAGATTGCTTTCCATGAGTGTTGATATGTCTCCAAGTATCATAGGTATTCATCTGCTTCTCAGCAGTAGAGGTACAATGGTTTCCAAGAGAACAGAGTTGAAGACACCATTCATAGGAAACTTGGGGATGCAGTCGATCAAGTGTCTATGGACTTGCCTACCCACGAAGACAACAAGTTGTTCATAGACAAGGACACCAAGAGATGACGGTAGAAGAATCATGAACAATAGCTGAAGGAAGCATACCAGATGCAGTGAATGCAAGAGGAAGGTTGTTGACAACACAAAGGCAAAACAAAGTTGTAAGCTCAAGCAAATCCAATGGTGATACAAGCAACTTTGGAGACTTAGGCTATGAGGTGACGACGTGACATGAAGATCATGTGAAGACAAAGAATGGAAAAAAGAAGGAGTTTGATGTGCTGAAGCAGCAACTCAAGAGAG
Source organism: Pinus taeda (assembly GCA_000404065.3). NCBI lineage: Eukaryota > Viridiplantae > Streptophyta > Pinopsida > Pinales > Pinaceae > Pinus > Pinus taeda. Next base: position 33,953 of record APFE031713869.1, read on the forward strand.
AACATGACGCTGCATAGACAAGAAAATGAGTTGCAACAAGAACAAGAATAGTAGGGGGCAAAACATACATTCATGGATGAAATTGCACTAGTACAAGTTAAAGATCCATCCCAGCAACTCGCATGGATCAGACATGGTGAGCAGTGTTGTTGATTGCATGTAAGGGATTCAGCAGAATGATTGTCATTGTGTACACACATGCGATCCAACCCATTTAGCACACTCACCAAGGTGAAGACAAGAAGCAAGTCCAGCTGGAGCTAAACATTTACTTCGGCAAGTTGATGTACATGACCACTAGCACACACTTGAAGATCATCACGGAAACCTTGCACATGTTAGCAGACGAGTTGGATGAAGGAGCCATACCAATGCACCGGATGCAATGGAGGAAAGATTTCGCTTCAATAAGATGTTACCATGGGGTGCATGCACACCATCACAGATGACCAAGCTTGGCATCATCTCACCACCTTCGTCATCACAAGCATGTCAAAGAGTTGGTCTCATCACAACGGACTGAGTGTCAGTGATGTCTTGCATGATTTGCTCAAGCCATGTTGCCTCACATGAGTACATGTGCATTTTAATGTAACTTCATGTCAAGTGTAAGTCAAGTGTAAATAGTTGGATGTAGCAGTCATAGAGTAGATGAAGAGTCATGAGGGTAGATGAACTATCACAATGGGGAATGTCAAGGATCACCCCCCCCTTTCTATAAATAGAACCTCATAACTCATTGTAAAGGCTTTTGGTCAGCCAAGCTTACGATAAGACTATCTTGGAGATACCTTGGATAGTATTGTAATGCACCTTCGTTTCTCCACTACATGGAGCTATTACATCTATTTGGAGGAGCAAGCGGATGTGGTTGTAACGTCCCACTATTGGAGCTAGCAGTTGGACATGGATGTATTGTATGGCTGGAACTTATACCTCTTTATATAATAAGATCCAGCATGTTTCATGCATATGTTATATTATGTTCTAGCTATCTTGTTTACTCTAAATGGCATATGTATTTTCTTTCTTACGCATGCATGTATGGACTATTCTGTATGAGTATATATGAATCTTTCTTAAATGTGGTGTTAGTTTAACCATCATTTTGAATTGCCAGCTAAATTTCTTTCCAGCTTGTGATGCATCTTCTCTCGTGTGTTCCCTTCCCATTTGAGTACTATTATAGGTCTCCAAGGGGCACACTCATCTCAACCCCCATGTGTTAGAACCTCTCATGCACCTTCCTTGACTCATTGTAGCTTTCATACCCTTGCTACAAATAGAGTCATCTTACTTGCCTCTTTTTGAAATCGCATTCAAGGCATTACCGTACGACCCACTACTAGGACTCCTACACCAAACAGTCTGAGGTCTAATTAGGACTTCTTACCGGGGAGATCCCCTTACATGTTGGCGGGTCCAAAACTATTAACAGAAACATAGGAACATTTATTGAACCTTTTTTTCCATTGCTTGTGTATTCCAATTCGTAAAAAATAGTTCTAAGGTGAATGCTTCCATTAAAAAAATTATTTCTGTCAATGAGAAATCTCAAGTTGTGCTTAAAGATGTCAAGCTACAAATCAAGATTTTGTATGAAGAAAATTCCTTTGCCCTGTTTTTTAGGGAGACTTATCTTAGTTAAGAGCCTTGGAAACCACTTGCCCTAATTTATTGGAAAAGGAAGAGATGGAATGGTGTTTAAAATGTTGGTCTCTTTGGATAAATATAGGATACAATAACAAAAAAGTGTTCATTGGTATGCAATGCCAAGGAAAAACATGAATAGTATTTAGGAAATCTGAACATTAGATAGTAGTTTTGTTTTCTTGTTCAAAGAAAAGGAAGAAGGATTATGGAATTTCAAATCTATTTTTAAAGAACCAAAAGGATGTCCCATTTAGGGAATTCTTAAGATCCTTTTGAAATTCCCCTTAGTTATTTTAGATTATATGGAATTGGATTTTGAGAAGGAAGTAATGGAGTAAAATGTCTAGACTACTCTTGCGTCCATCCAAAAAGGGAAGAGCCTTGTTCTAGATGGCCTATCAATCTAGTTTTATTTAGGCTTATACAACCTCATAAAATAATATTTACTAGAGGTTTTTAGAGAATAGAAAATATTTATGAAAATTCTAAGCACTTTTAATTCTACTTTCATAACATCAATTCCCAAGAAACAAGATGGGGAATTCTTTGATGGTTATATGTCGATTTCATGTTGCAATGTGATTTATAATCCAAAGGCTAACATTATAACTATAAGGACTAAACCCATCCTTACTAAAGTAATCTTAGAGGAACAATTTGGTGGTCTTCAACATCAACAAATTTGTGATGTAGTAGTTATTGTGTAAGAAGCTATACACATTGTCAATATGTCTAATCAATTAGTAATGATTATTAAAAACAATTTATCAAAAGTGTATGATAAAGTAATTGTACCTTCTTGAAACTAGATCTTTTGTAGATGGGTATGAATATTTTTTTTATTTAACTTAGATCATGGTTTGCATTCAATTAGCCTCTTCCATTGTGCTCGTAAATTAGACCCCTTCTAGGATATTTTGAGCCTTGAGAGGGTTAAGGCAGGGCTGCCCCCTCTCCCCTTTTCTTTTCCTCTTAGTGGTTGAGGTCCTAATAATATTGATAGAATATGCTAGAGTAAGAGGGGATATTAAAGGTTTGAAGGTTTTTCCTTAGGAGAATATCACACACATTCATTTTGTGGATGACATGCTATTATTCAAATTAGGGTTGGAGAGGGACATAAAATACTTGAAAGGAATTATGGAACTGTTCTACAAAGTTATAGGTATGGAGATTAACATTGGGAAGCCTTTTCTAATTCTTGTTGGTCTATCAAAAAACTTACTTCAGTATATGTATATATTCTTTCCTTTCCCTCAAAAAAATTTGTATACATGCTTCAAGTATCATAGTTTTTTTTGTAAGCCAAATGTCTTTAGGTTCATTTATTGGCTTTTGTTGGTGAAAAAATTGGAAACATGTATCTCCCTATGTGTCAATAGATTCTTGTCAATGGGGGGTTTTCTAATATTGTTCAAATAAATACTATAAATTATCCCTATATATTGGACATCAATCATGAGTGTGCATAAATGATGTAGAAAATTAATGATATGCACACTTACCCTAGTTTACAAGTTTGCATGTGTTTATTTTTCCCAACCCACATGTTTTGTCATGTTGATATAAATTTCAGAATGCATTAATTGTAAACATTCAAAGAGTACTTCTACTATTTTTCACTTTGTTGAGAAATCTAGGGCATTAGTAGCTAGGTGATTTCTCTAGTTATGATAACTACTTGTGATAGACTTTTCCTTTTTAATTATGATCTTCTCTTTATTTTACTTATTATTGTGTTATTTTCACCAAGACAATTACCATATCATGAAAAAGTAGAGAGACAAGAGACACAGTATATAGGCTTGTCAACCAGGGCCAAAACCTTTCACTCTTTGAGAGGAAAACCCAAACGAAATTTTTCTTATATATCTTCAATTGACAAACACAAAGACCATGAAAATGACCCTTGACACTAGAGTCATCCCAAGACCAAGTCACTAGCCTCGTTTACCAGCATTGCTCTTCTTCTTCCTCTTCTCGGCTTCCTTAGAATCGCGGTCTTCCTCTTCTGGGCTTCCTTGAGAAGCTCTGCCTACCTCCTCATGGCTTCCTTGAGAATCTTGGTCTCCTTGAGGTCTCAAGAGAGAGACCTAATGCACTTCTACAGGGCCCCTTCTATCAAAGTATTCTTCTCAAACAAGATAACTTTGATGTAGCTGCAAGAATTCAACCTTCTTTTGGAACTTTCGTATCTTCTTCCTTCGCACGCGGGAGGTTATATTACCCAAAACAGTTTAAAAATTAACTTCTCTCTCCTTCCCTCCTACTTCACTGAGATAGTGGCTCTCTCTAGTATCAGTATGATTCTCGTACTTCTTTGTATAATTTCTTGATCAAACTTTCTTGACTTAAAATGAGGTCGAGCACTAGTATATATAGGTGTTTTTCCATGGCCGTTAGGCCAACATGATCTCTTGGAGGAGGTTCGACATCATCTCTTGATTTTCTTCCTTCGTTGTAGGCTGACTTCAATAGGGATACTGACAAGGTCTTGGAGGATGGCTTTACATATACAAGTGTGACTCTTTACAATATGTCTCCATTACATGACAATGAATCTTTATAATTTTATGACTATATGACAAAACTCCTATGGGCTCTCAATTGGAGCCTATACTGAAATAACATCTCTTTCTCATAAAACCCATGATGCAAGCATTACAATAATTTTATTTCTCTTCTTTACATCTCTTACATAAAATCACAATTACATGTCATTATGAAGACAGAACCTAGTTACACTTTACAACACTCCCTCTTAACTAGAGAGGCATTCATAATGGTACTTGGTCATTCTCAATAAGAAGAAATTCCCATAAGAAGAATCACATTGGTAACCCATTTGTTTAGCATCATATTAACCAACATTGTTATATAGCAAGGCCTTGAATAACAACTCTATCTCTCGAAAAGATCTAAGCTCAATTCTGGCGAGATCAACGATTTATATACACCCTCATCATTGTCTCTCTTGGAACATACCCCACCTAGGTTCTCAAGGTGTTTTCCATGAGGACTGTTCTTATCTTGGGCTCCCGAACCCTCAAAGAATATTGGTCCTCCACAACTCCTCTTATTTAGGATGGCCTATCTCATACTCAAAGAGTATCAGATGCCAAATGACTACCCAATCCCCTATTTTGTCTTCCTAATTGAAGACAAGAATAATGTGTCTATCTCTCCCTCTCAGTTAGGGAGGAAAAATTTACTCATTCCTATAGAAGGAATGTACTTAAGCTCCCTCTTGTCTTAGGAATTTCCAATTTTATTCCATGTAAGAAACTTTTTCCTAAGCTCCCTCTTAATTAGGGACCTACACCAGCTCCTCAAGAGGAGATGATGGGATAACCACCTGCTAAAAGAACATATTCCTTCGATGCAATGTATTTTCTTTGTCAAGGAGTCTTCTACTTTTGGGGACTTATTCATAAGGCATAGACCATGCATCAATTTCATCCATGAGTTAGTCATGTCATCATCCCTCCCATCAGAAAGTGAGATATCAATATACATCTAACATTGCTTCATGCTATGTTGCCTTCATCATACTTTCTTCTTTGGAAGGGTCTTTCATCCTCCTTGGAAGATATCCATAGTTCTTCCCTTTGGTAGTCCTGCATAAGCCCATCTAGATACTAATTCATAAATAAGTGATGAACAGTTAAATCATAATTACCTTTGTAAAGGTTTTTCACCATGAAATATTCATGTAGGTATCAGCATCCAGCATATATGTTGACACGTCTCCTAAATATATGTGTTGTCAAGGGTCTCTATCTTTTCCAGATTTCTATCAGAGTCTTCATATCTTTCTGGGAGATATCATATTCAAATATGCTTGGTATATTAGATGTTGACTACTTTTACCATTTTTTCTCATTCCACAATCTCTTCCTTTCTTTCTTCACATAGTTTATTCCTAGGAACTTCCAATTAGAGTTCCTCAATTGTAGCCAGTCACCTCATCTTTCATATGAGGACATATTATGCTGATTTCATCTAGTAAATATGTAATCTATGCATTCTTGCATTCTAGGAGGAGATCATTTCTATGATAATACTTCTCAAAATAGAACATTGATTCATGATGTTTATAACCATATCACCTATGAGAATTCATACCTGATCTTTCCTCAGACTTTCTGCAACAACCTCCTCTGAATGGAGTCTTATTCTATAGACCTATTTCCTTGTTATGTCACCATGTCATTATCCTATGGATTCCACTTATATTTCTTCATAATCAGTGAACCTTACAATGAAGATTCCATCAAAGAATCTAGAGGATCCAACATATTCTATTATGCATATATATGAAGAGCCTTTCCCTAGATGACTTCTTCCTTCTCCATAAGTATCTTTCAATGTGGTTTAAAAGAGCTATACCCTATATAGCTAAATATTTTTTCCCTAGACATTTTACATGAGTTATTTAGTGCTTCTACCAAGATGTCATTCTTTAATATGATGCATCCTATCTTATTTACAAAGATTCCTACCTATATGTCATGCGGAAAGAGTTAATCTTGCGGACAAAACTAACCTCCCTAGAAGCCTAAGACTTTCTAGTGACAAACAAGACAATTAAGAGCAATCCTTCTCTAAACATGCATTTATCATACAAGAAATCAAGTGTTTAAGATCCTACCTGTAGTCCAACGTTATTGTAGTAGTCCAGCCTCGTCGATCCAGATGAGCTCCTCCTTCACTTCGAAACCTGCATTCACTAACAATCAAACAATTACATAGCACCTGAATATCCCATAAAATAAAACACATTCAACATACAGACCAAGGAGTATATGAAACAACTCATTAATAACAAATTGTTGAGAAGAATGGACTTATTTGTATTAATAGGAAACAAAAGAAACCATTACAACCTGAGCCTTGGTGTTGTGCAAGTTCCTCCCAGGGTCCAGCAAGAGTTTTCCTTTACTTTGATAAGCTCACCTACTTCCAAATGAAACAAGAAAGGATGGTAATCTCTCCTCACAAGCTTCTACAAGGAAGTCCTAATTCCAGCAGCATCTACCCTTTGGAATGTTCAGCTTTCAACCTCCCCTCCTCTGGCCCAATGCCTGTATTTATAATTTTCTAGAGGAAGTTAATCAGGTGCACCATCAATGGGATACTCCCCTTTTTTGGATGGGGTAGTTCCTCTCTTGATGGGATAAGTTCCTCTTTCATAGGGATGCATGAACCATCTGGAGGCGTTCAATACACGTCAAACAATCTTCTAGAATGCTCTAGAAATGACCACAGGTAACTTTTATAAGATGAAACTTGCGCCTTTTGACCTTTACAGGAGTACGCACCCATACCTTGACTTACAGAGCGTACAAGTACGCAGGTACAATGAGCTTGGGATGCGTACACGCAAGCAAGGTAGAGAGAACCTGCGTACCCAGAGATAAACATGTTTTTTGATGATTTTCTCTCTTTTTTGAAGTTTGACATGGAGAGCAGAGGTATAAGGCTTTCCAAGGATGATATTATGATCATTGATGGAGCCATGCTAACTGCAGATAGTCATGGTGACAATTTTCAGTGTAACAAATTTCCCCCTAAAGTGCGAAGCCTGTAATAGATTAGGGTTTTATATCATCTAGGAAGGGTGAAGTAGTTTATCATTTCAAGGATTATCTCGTGGAGATCCTGGTTAGAACCTGCAATTTTCAACACAAAATACATGTATAAGATTATATCATCGCTGAGGTAGGCATTCCCATACTCAGATCAAAAATGTTAACTAATAGACTAACTACTACTCTGATACAGGAATGATTTCATAGTACATCATAATCATAGACTCGTGTAGACACAGTATGGACGCAGCCATATATTTATAATTGGTCTACAATATAATGAATACAAAACTCCTCGTAGCCTGGATGGTGGAAACTAGATCCAGGGTCTTCATCTCTGCTTCCCGAATTGGTACGATTCTAGCCATGCGAATAAATGAGTCGATCTCGAACATGGTAGAAACCACTTGATTACCAGACAATGATGTAAACTGTTAACAAGCGTGAGAGAGACCACCAGTGATGTCAATGGTTCTCAAAGTACCCAGTACAATCCATGAGATGTGAATGAATGGGTCGATGTTGAACATTTCATGGAATCCTTTGATCGCAAGTTAATGATGAAAACTGACGTCGAAGGCGAGAAACCTGCCATTGATGCATGCAGACTTCAAGGCACTGGCAATTTCTAAGTCAACTCTATAGATAATGTGCTGATGTCTATAGAAAGCGACCCGTCGCAGGCAAGCCCACAACACGAAATCATGGTTCAAGTTGAAGAAATGTTGCTGTAAGGACTAACTCAAAGATGATAAAATGGATGATAGGTATTTTGCAGTTGAATGTTTTGTTTACAGATCTCTTGAACACATAACGACACAATAGATGGCTTGGTGATGAATGAATCAAAGTTAATCCCCGGAACCCAGCTGAAGAATGTCAATGAGGTTTGATCAACTGTGAGGTAAAGGATTTCCCAACCCAGGTGAATGAAAAAGTGTCGTGTTCAAGAGCAGTAATAAGGGTTTTTTGAGACAAAAGGATATCAAATAGGCTCATTCTTCTCTCTCTTTCCCCCACCATTTCTGGCAAGTACCTCTTTATTTTTTACAAGCTTGAGGAGGATAACATATGCTTGATTATAAGCTCATCCTTCAGGTGAGTCCAACTTAGTTTTTGATTCGAACCCTAAGAAGGAGTGGTCCGTTCCTGTTTGTAATAGAACAGGTCCTTTACTGTGAAATTTTAACGAGTCCAGTATAGGACAAACTCGGCGTTTTTCAATTTTAGAGAGTCTGAAAAACTTAAGAAGACTCCAGATTGGACTTTTTCGTAAATTTGTGTCTCCTAAGCCCGAAAAAGTATAAAATAATACCTGGGAGAACTGCTTGATCTTGCGACCAAGGAGTACTTTCATGTTTAGTGTCTTTGACCTGAAAAGTAAAAAGCGATCAAGGACACGTCATTTATTTCCAGTATCGAATTTGAAACGACAAAAATCTGACAATCTTTTATTCTTTTTATGGTCAGAAAAGGGTATAAGGGAACCGTCTTTTAATTCCATTTTAACGAGTGTAAAAGAAATGCTCGACAATCTTTTCATTTTTTAGGAGTCAGAAAAGGGCTTAAAAGATGACTCTGATGTTTGGTTCGTGAAAAATGGCAAGTTTCCCTGAAAATCCCTTTGTCCTGCACAAAAACGACACATTACTCATACCTGTTTAAGATAGGCAAAAATGCATTGAAAAACGTCCTTCCATGGTGAAAAATAAACAAACTTAGTATTTATTCATCCAAAAAACCTATAAAAAGACTTTTTACCATGTCATTTTTACCATTTTACTGTTGAGGGAGAGAAAATGGCTTTTGGCAAGAAACTTCCCGTGGACTTTGCGGAGAATCCAGTCGTTGGAATCGAGCGCCGTCACTTTCAGGTATTCTACAACATCCTCCTCTTCAATTTCATCCATTTAGAATTTTAATTTTTGCCTTAGTTTGATTTTTTGGGGGCATTGGGGTTTTAATTTGCGCTCCTCGGGGTATGCAGGTGTCCCATGGGTAACCTGCATACCCCGACTTTTTCCTGAAAGGGAAAAAGGTCAGGGTACACAACCTACCTTCAGACCAGGTGTGTACCCACGCTCTGTTTCTGAAGGCGGGGTGCGTACCCCGTCCAAAGCGCATTTCTAAACCCCAAACTTCAAATTTAACCACCAATTTTTGATTTTATGATTTCTAAAGCTTATTTCTTGGTGTGTAGATTGACCACCATGCTTGATTGGCGTGAAAGAGAGCATGAAGACGTTGACTCGGCCACGCTGAATAACCAACCTATGATTGATGCGTTAAGAGCATGCGGTCTTTTCAAATACTAGGTCATACCTGGCATAAGGGCCCAGGTGCCATTTCTAGAGTGGCTGGTCGAGAGATGGAACGTCCAGGATCAGTGTTTCTACATTGGAGGCCACCAGCTCAAGATAGAGGCCTTCGACATATATTTTCTCACTGGTTTTCCCAACAGGGGCGAATACCTTTCTCTATTCGGGACTAGGTCGGGTGGCCAATACCTTGCTAGCCTCCGGCTAGAGTGGTGTAACAATCAGAACCAGGAGAAGGGGATTGAAATCAAGTTCATATCCTGGCCTGAACTTATGGTGATAGATTTCACTGTTACCAGACTCTGCGGCGCAGCTGCCTTACACCTTGCCACCGAGTCCTTGATGCGGATGGCGATAGATTGCTATCGAGGCACCATTTTCAACTGGTGCGAAGCTGTACTGGCCAATATGAAGGGCCAGTTGACTAGGGCGAAGAACGGACAATCAAAGACTTTTAGATATGGGTCTTTGGTTGTGAGCTTCACCTTAGAGAGAGTTCCTATGTTGATCCCACGTCAGCTCACAGTTGGGGTTGGGCCACCTCGAGAGCCGAAGTTGATGCAATGGGTTGCGGTTATGGCACGGCATCCTGATGAGGGAGCGGAAGTCGTCCGATTTCCACCAGGTTACTTTCACTGGCTAGAGAGCCAGGTCTTTGCTATTCAGGATTTTTCGTATGCCGGAATGGATTATCGTGGTGATCCAGACATGGTTCTTCCATAGGGAGAACAATGGGATGACAGAGGTATATTCACTTTTCACAATTTCTTTGATTATCTATATTTTTTGTTTTTAGACATCGTTTCAAAACTGACAAATAAATTTTCAAAATGCAGATGTAGGCCCACGGCAACCAGCCGATCTCCGGCCTTTTGAGAGGCGACATCCAGTTGCACCGCTACCGGCCCCACAGGACGCGGCTGCAGAGACGCTAGTTGAGTTGGAGCAGGATCTAGAGCGTCTAACGGCAGACATACGAGAGACGACCATAGATGACATTCCTATCAGGCTTCACTGCTATGTAGTAGCGGTCCCAGGACCTCTTAGGAGGTTCTTATGTAGGGTAGCCTGTGCAGTGGTGTCGTATAGAGAGCACCACCAATGATTGGATGGTCGCTTTGTAGAAACATGTAACATTTTGGTTTTTTGTACTTATCATTTTTGCCCATCATAAGGTGTTTTTCAACCTATGATCGAGGACGATGTATATTTTTTTGACACACTCTATCTATATATATATCATTTTACTGGCTTATCTTGTTAAACATGTATGATGAAATGTTTTTAAATTTACAATTATCTCAAATTTCTGTCTAATACTGGAGAAGCAATTGCATCTGCTAATGTATTTAGAGACCTTGGAATATGTTGATATTCAATGTAATCAAACTCACGTTCCAAGAGACGCACCCTCAAAAACAATCTTAATAACACAGGATTTCTAATGGAATAAAAACGATTAAGCTGT
>APFE031713869.1:54686-65508 GCA_000404065.3 Pinus taeda
CTCCCTAGAAGCCTAAGACTTTCTAGTTACAAACAAGACAATTAAGAGCAATCCTTCTCTAAACATGCATTTACCATACAAGAAATCAAGTGTTTAGATCCTACCTGTAGTCCAACGCTGTTGTAGTAGTCCAGCCTCATTGATCCGGATGAGCTCCTCCTTCACTTCGAAATGCATTCACTAACAATCAAAACGATTACATAGCACCTGAATATCTCATGAAATAAAACATATTCAACATATAGACCAAGGAGTATATGAAACAACTCATTAATAACAAATTGTTGAGAAGAATGGACTTATTTGTATTAATAGGAAACAAAAGAAACCATTACAACCTGAGCCTTGGTGTTTTGCAAGTTCCTCCCAGGGTCCAGCAAGAGTTTTCCTTTACTTTGATAAGCTCACCCACTTCCAAATGAAACAAGAAAGGATGGGAATCTCTCCTCACAAGCTTCTACAAGGAAGTCCTAATTCCAACAGCATCTACCCTTTGGAATGTTCAGCTTTCAACCTCCCCTCATCTAGCCCAATGCCTATATTTATAATGTTCTAGAGGAAGTTAGTTAGGTGCACCATCAATGGGATACTCCCCTCTTTTGGATGGGGTAGTTCCTCTCTTGATGGGATAAGTTCCTCTTTCATAGGGATGCATGAACCATCTGGCGGCACTCAATACACGTCAAACAATCTTCTAGAATGCTCTAGAAATGACCACAAGTAACTTTTTTAAGATGAAACTCGCGCCTTTTGACCTTTACAGGAGTACGCACCCATAACTTGACTTACAGAGCGTACAAGTATGCAGGTACAATGAGCTTGGGATGCGTACACGCAGGCAAGGTAGATAGAACCTGCGTACCCAGAGATAAACATGTTTTTTGATGACTTTCTCTCTTTTCTGAAGTTTGACATGGAGAGCAGAGGTATAAGGCTTGCCAAGGAGGATAGTATGACTGTTGATGGAGCCATACTAACTGCAGATAGTCATGGTGACAATTTTCAGTGTAACACTATACTTTACACAATAGAAGAATATTTGACAGAGATCATGTAAGTAATAGTAGAGATCTCTCATTTCCTCCTTCTTAAGCTTCCTTATTTCAAGTTCTTCCACTTCTTCAGTAATATGTGCTTCTTCTTTATTTTTCTTGTTATTCTCTCTTTGAGGACAATCTCTTTCATATTCCCATATTATTGTAATATATAGCACTGAGCTTTAGACATTTTCTTATTTTTCTTCTGAGGACCAAATTTATTGACCTTTCTTTTTCCTTTAGTAATTGTTCGACTCCTTTTTCTAGGTTCTTCATCATATTGTACCTTCAACCTGTTTTCTTATATATTGCATAAAGTCCATAAATTGTTGAATGGGATAGCTTCCTCTTCCTTATTGAACATGAGGTTACATTTTTCATTAGTTAGTGCATTTAGAATGATGGTTATCATTTCATTATCAGATACCATCTCTCCTAGGACTTGCAATTGAGTTTTTATTTGAGATTCTTTTGAAAGGCATGAAGATATCTCTTCATCCTTTGATAGCTTCTGTTTAGACCAGATATCAGTGATATGATCTTTCTTATTATACTTTCAGTGAATACTTCTATTAGATTATCATATATCTCTTTTGTTTTCTCCAACTCGGTTATATGAGGAATGAGGGAATCTTTGATAGATTCCCATTGTAGCGGCTACAACCACTCTCCAAAATTTTGGCCTGCACCCAAATTCAGAGCCTCGCTTAAGAGTTTCACTTGATGGTTGCATACACTCGGGTTCACTCCATGAGTGCGTGTGAGCCTTTGCACCCACCTTAATTATTCATTCCACCGAAGCTTTTTCATGTTGATGTCAATGTCTTGCTTGCGACCATGTTCTGGTCATGCTCAAGGTCTTCGCTTCATGTGTACATGTCATGTTCACTATGAAAACATCTGTTTCACTCACACGCAGAGTCACATTCACTGTCACACAAGCATTGACATGGTCGATCAATGATCACTCATGAGTGTTGCACTTTTCACTTGCACCGTCAGTTAGTCTTTTTGAACATGTGTGTCTGGTTCGTTTGAGTCGTCTCATCATAAAGTCATGAGAGTATGTGTTTGTAAGATCACATTTGAATCTTTCACTTGTTCATGCACTTAGTCGTTTTGCTAAAGCTTTGATGACCCGATTCCCCTCTGATAGCTGAACCATCACCCCACCATCGAGTCGATCGACTGTCACCCAGAACAACATAGAAGCACCAAGCAAGTCTTTTCAAGCTACGCTTCTCACAAGTAATTCAATCAAACTTCATGTTGGCCACCCAGAGAATCGGACCCGACAGCCAACCCAGAACTGACTCCCCTCAAAAATTGCACAGAGGCTGCTGACCTTTACCATTTTGTTGACTAAAGAAATTGCACAGACAAGTCAGTTAAACACCTAGTGCTCATCCCTGTCTCCTTCAAAAAATTGTGCAGTGTTTCCATCCAGTCCTCCTGATAGTCGACCGGTTGCTCATCCAGAAAATTGCACAGTTTTCATGAGCAGGCCTTCTACTACCTAGAAATCCACTCAGCTCAATAGTTGTGCAGAGATGATTAGCAAGCTAGCCTCTGAGCCTTAATGCAGTTTTTCTCGGTAGTAGCTCCCAACAGGAGACTGCCAAATCCCTCTAGGAATTGTGCAGTTTCTGCTACCCAACTCTCGGCAGATGATTGCTAGTTCCCCTTGGGAATTGCACTGTTTCTGCTGCCATTGACCCAGTAGCCAACTACTAGCTCCCTCCAGGGATTGCACAGTTTTGGCTGCTAGGCTCCTAGTCAGTTCCTCCAAAAAACTGCGCAATTTATGCCTACTAATCCTCCATGCAGCCTAGCTTGTTCCTCTAGAAAATTACGCACTTTTTTTTGTCAAGCCCTTGCTTGTTGCTCATTCTAGAAAATGTGCAGATTTTGTCTACCTTGCCTTCCTATAGCCTAGACTGTACCTCCCAAAATTTGCACGATTTTTCCTTCGAGCCAAGCTAGACCTCACAGATAGTCACTGTCGACTTGGATTTCCCATCTTCATCACCTAGTGACTATTGCATAGTTTTCATCAACAGTGCCCAGATCCATCATCCCACCTCACAACCTTTCTACCTCTCTCAATCATCTGGATTTGAAATAATCATGTGTCATGGTAGACTAGGAGCTTTTTTGATTTGATGTCATCTCATCATGAGTGACTGCAGGTGCAGGTACACCAACAACACATCGCGCAACAAAAAATGGGATGAACAAAGGGAGCACATGTAGAAGGATAGGTTCACCAATGAACAAACAAAAAATGCATGTGAAGAGATGTGTTCATGGACGGATGGACGAGAAAAAATGCAAGATGTGGTCATGGATGGACGAACGGACAAACATGCGCATTTCGAGAACATATGAGCCTATCAAGCCTTCCAACATACAAGCAATGAGAAACATGCCAAATCAACATAAAGTGAACCAACGGCCATCGAAGACTCCGCACACTTTTCCATGCAGAGGTGAAGCTGTGACAAACCATGAAGACATCCATCACCTAGCAGCACTACAGCTCAACATGCATTCCATTAGCAGCATGAATGTACCAACATTGTCATGTCGAGTCATGTCATGAGTCATGTTATCAACATCTCCATTATGGGCCATGTTGTCAAATAAATGTAATGTAGCGTGGAAGTCCAAGAGACCCACTTGTTGTACAAAGAGTCATGTAAAGTTGAAAAGTCATGGAAGTCAAACAGTCACCCTTGGCTATAAATACCCCCTTATTTGTACATGCAAGGGATTTTTCACCCCAACTCCTCCCACATAGCCAAGAGAGTCTATAATATTTTCTTTGAGGAGTAAGTAGTGGCTCCAACACCCTGCACATGGTGCTAGTGATGTATGGTGTACCAATGTGTCTTGGAACTTTTGCTTAATTCAGAAGCCTACTAACAGGGCAGCACATTTTCACACATGTATTGTAACTATTGTAAGACTAATCTTGAACACTTGTAATGCATGTTGCTTTAACCTGTATTGAACACTTGAACTTATTTCACTTTTTGTAGTGCATAATCTGTTAATGAAAATGTGTTGTATGTGTTGTTAATGTTGTCTCACCCATGGCGGCTATCTCCCCGGACATCAAACATACCCTTCACATAAAACTTGTTCTAACAACCATTTCACTTGTGTTGACTCATCCCCTGAGTGTTTTACATGTTATCTTCCCTTGTGTGTTGTGACTACCGCATCTGTGTGGACTGATCCTCCTGAAGTTGTGCATGTCCTGATTGTGTTGTGTGTTCCTAGCCGAGTTGGGACTTCATCCCAACCAACTTGGGACTTACTCCCACCCAACATGGGACTCACTCCCACCCTCTCCCTCTATAGTGAAAGAACCATTGACACAAGTAACACTAGAAATCACTACGCACGTGGACCACACTACCCAAAGACAAAGAAAACCACTCTCTTGTGCTTACAAGCACGAGTTGAGGCAAATCCTTAAGACAGTGGAAACCGGGCCATCATACCCGATGGGACTTCCACTCAAAATGGTGTTAGGTCTAGTTGGGACTTCATACCGGGGTGATCTCATGAATGTTGGCGAGTCCAACACAATCAACATTTCTGGCACTAGAAGGAGGGCAACAAGTTGTATATGGATGATCATCCTCTCAAACTCATTCATCAACCATCTGGTCAAGGTAGTAACTCACACTCCCTCTCATCTACACATGACTCTTCTGTTGGTTACTCCTCACCTACCAAGACTGAGCACGTGATTCTGTATCATCAACTTCGCTCTGTCCATCCCATCACTCACCAGTTCGTGAAAGATGTCGGACTAATCCCAGGTATACAACATCTTCCATACACATCAAGAAAGCCAAAAGCCACTCCTACAGGAGTTGTTGTGTCATTGGTGGAAGAAGAATTCCTTACCACACTTGAAGGTCTGGCAAACTCTATTGAACATGGAGAGGAACCTCCGGTCTTCTGGCAAGGCGAACGAGACACTCTTGTGATCTTGGTATTAGACTTTGGTATAGGAGGTGGAGGGGAACACAACGGAGGAGGTGGAGGTGGAGATGAACCAATAGACTCAGAGATGAAACCATCAAATTTTGAAAGAGAAGAGGAGGATGAAGAAGAAGAATAAATGGCTGACGCAAATCTTGAATGGATGACTCAGGGACCATTGCCTCTCCTGGCTATTCTACACAAGATGCCGAAGCGAGTGGAGAGAATGAATATCAAGTTCAACCCTGATAGCACGGTGAAGGCAGAGGACCACTTGGACAAATTCTACCTATAGCTGCAGACCCATGAGGTATGGTATGGCGACGTAGTATGTAGTTTGTTCCCATGCACCTTGAAAAGTTTTTTGATGACAAGACCCCAGCCATGCTACTAAAAGAATTGGGAAGCCTCGAGATGGAGGGAAAAGAGAAATTGAAAGACTTCAATCAGAGGTTTACATGCATATTGAACAAATTTGCAGTAGACAATAAACCTCATGACTCCATCACAGTTGATTGCAACACGTCTGCATTGCCAACCAGCATTGTGCAGTTCATCAAGCGAGCTATAAAACCAACACTCTTAGAAAGTTGTGAAGAGGTTATTGCTATTGAGAAAGACCTATGCACAATTAGAGTCATCAAGGATAATGAACCAGCAAAGGACACCAAAGACGCGAGTAGGAAGTCCCAAGCAATGGCAAGAAAGGGTAGAGACAAGGAATCAACTGACATTGAAACCCTCACTCACTTCATCAAGAACTTAAAAACAAAATTGTCTGAGCTTAAACAATGGAAAATGGGCATATCTGCAAGCATCCATCCACCCAGACAAAGATAGCCAAGTAGCTCATCAAGCAGCAACCGGTTCACTTCAAAAACTGCATAGAAACCTGTGTTCTAGGTTGAACAATGCGCAGATCCTAAGTTTTGTTCTTTCCACGAAGAACATCAACCCGAGAACTCTTGTTCGGACTAGAAGCGAGTCACAAGCTCTTTCTATAGTCATACACTGGATGCAGAAAGCAATATGTAGGAGCAGCTAGAATACATTGATGATGATGAAGAGGTTGTACTTGATGAAGCATTGAGCTTTGGGCATGTGGTGAATCCATACCAATGCTCATAGGTAATGATGAAGATGAACACCGAGAAGCAACCCCAAAATAAAATTGATTGCTACAATCTTAAGAGTAAAGGGGCTCTCCCCACACTTGGGGAAACAAAAGAGAAGATGAGATTGTTGATGAGGAAACCCAACCCACCATCCACCCCAAAGAAAAAAAAAAAACAAGTCTGGGAAGACAACGGTGAACAAGAATACATCCATGAGCACTAAAATACAAAACACTCCATCAAACAACATGAACATCTGTTCTACCCCGGACACCTCGGTAAGTCTACCTCCTCTAGACTACAACATTGTTGATGACATGAAGAAAACTCGAGCAAACATCAGTTTTTTTGAGTTAGCTGAGGTCTAGAGTTAGTAAGATATCCTGCTATGTGCATTGGAATAGACAACAATAGACAGCGCAACCTCTACCTGCAAGGGAGTAAGCACACCTCTCGGATCACTTTCCACTGTGCTCAATATACTCGGGATGGAAGAAGAGAACTCAGGTTGCCCTCCATTCCTGCTATCTTTTGAAATTTTCAATTGCAACGCTCACAACTGCTTGGTTGATTCTAGTGCAGGAGCCAACATCATGCCGCTCTCCATGGAAAAAAATATTAATGCAGAATGGAGCGAGACATCTGCGCGAATAATCCAACTTGATAGAACATCAGTACCATCCATTGGTGAGCTTCGAAACGTGATCATCTATCTATCTCATGAATGTCGAGTCCACCAATGCATCAATATAGTTGTTGTGGACATACCAGAAACATATGGTATGCTACTCAGCAGAGACTAGTCCAGCAAGCTAGACAATTATTTTGCTACAAAATAGTCTCACATGTGGCTTCCATACAAGGGAAAATGCAACCAAATTCGGGTGTCATCCGAGAGGTATATGAAATACAATGTCACTCACCTTAATAGTGAGAATGAACCATTGGCCTTCACAGAACTCATGTTTGGAAACTACCTCCCGGAGATAACATTGGAGTGTTATCCTGCATAGCCAACTCCAACCCCACCAGATGCATAGTTGGGATTCCTTCCTTGCCCAACTAATGGTAATGAAACCTGTACAGTTCATTGTACCAATAGTAGTAGTAGCAGTAGAAACAATAGAAGAAAGCAATACTAGAATGCCAAATGATCTGTGTATAGATAAGCTGCAGGGCATGGGTTTTCAAAAATCAAAGACACATGATGGCTCAAGGACTGGGTGTATCTCAGTCGCCCAAAACAAAATAAAATATAGGATTTCAAGCTGCTTAAAGTTCGAGTGGAAAAAAAACATTTCTAAGTATGAAGCACCCGTGCTGAGCTTATAAAGGACCATCAGCCTCAACAAAATCACACTCAGAGTGATACTACACCCCGCAGATAATGTTGATGCTTTGAAGAACATAACAATTAATGAAGTTAAGCACAAGCAACCCCTAAAAACTGCAGGTGAAGTCAAGAAAGGAAACCTCATTCTCGAGGGTGTGGTTTCCCTCAACAAGCTCTATGGTTTGCAAAATTTCTGTCAAGTGCCAAGAAACAACGGAACCCATAGGACCGCCACTACGAATGAACAGAGCCACCTAGCAATCAATCATGATTTGAAGATAGCTAGTCTTGATACAAGTTACACATTGTAGCAGCAACAAGTCTTTGATTGCTTAATCAAACAGTATCGGGATGTGTCTACATGAGCAGATGATGACGTGAGTACACACTACATGTCAGCAATCCAATACGGGGTTCCAGGTAAAGGTGGATCCAAGCCGTTGTAGCAAAGGCTAGGTAAAACACATATGTCGTTTGAACTCATTATACAAAAAAATTGACTAAGATTTTGGATGATTGGATTACTTTCAAAGTTCGTCATCATACTTGGGTTTCCAATTTAAATCTCGCACGTAAGAAATATGGGGAAATTCATTTATGCATTTATTTTAGGAACTTGAAATACTCCTGGAAAAACAACTACCCTGTGCCATCATCTGAGCCTATGTTGCACACAGTATCTAAAGCAGTGGTGTCAACTTCACTTAATTTTCTTTTGGAATATCACCAGGTTCCGGTAGTAGTGCCCGGTGGACTTACACTGTTCCATGAGAAACTTGGCACACACACATGTCATCTGCAATCACTTGACAAGAGGGTTGACAACCTTCCTCTCAATGTCCAAGATCTCAAGCATTACTTTTAGTAGGTCAGGCCGCGCCCATTCCATGTACATAGTCTACTTGCTACTTGTTATTTTTTCCTTGCTTGCTTTGCTTATTATATTTGTTTTCACTTCGTTGGATTTTCCTACTATTTTTGTGTACATTTTTTTTGTTTTCTTGATATATTACTATTTTTTTTTTTGGAAATAAGTGTTTCCAACTATTACATTATGGCTTTTGAATAGAGTATGTGGCTGAAATTGAAGAGACTTGTGACACTGCAGTAGTTGGCCAATCTTGTGTTTGTCTTCTGTATGCTTGGTTATAACCTCTGTCCGATGAAGTCTTGATAGAAAATACGAACCGTCCGCAAGGGAATTTTTGGTCCAATCATGAACCTGTGTCCACACTGCGAATCCCCATGCCTATACTTAGCCTTATGCTCTGTGTGTTCAATCTCATCCAACTATGGAGAAGGGGGAAATCTGAACGAGAAAACCTATGTCAGAGGTCTTACATGCTTCTCTGAAGGAACAATCTCTTCTTCTCTCAATAAGTCGAGATCCCTCTTCTTCCCCAAAAATAAATAAGTTCATATGCACAACCCTCTTGAAAAATACAAAGGCGAAAGAAGAGAAAGGCTTCCTACACAGAGAGGTGAAGCATGTAACTCCATTGGGGTACTAACCAGGTTCGCTAGTAGTAAAGCAATGTGTGTGATCCTAAGTGACTCCACTAAGGTACTTTCTAGGCCTACTGGTAGCGGAGCAACACCAAAGATGAAAACTTATACTCTTAAATCTTCAACTCGCGAGCTAAACTACCCTTCCCGGATTTGAAACATTGTGATCAAGCTGAAATGTTGATTGTGTTTGAATGAGTTAGCAAAAGGTGAACCATGTGTGTCCATGAGGTAAGTGGGGAAGATGAACGAAACCACACAATGATTCAATACTCCCCAAAAGACCAAGGCCCTATGTTAGAAATGAACCAAAATAGAGAAACTGTAGTTCTACCAGTGTGTCACGAAGTGTTGTAGCGGCTACAACCACCCTCCAAAATTTTGGCCTACACCCAAATTTGGAGCCTCCCTTGAGAGTTTCCCTTGATGGTTACATACACTCGGGTTCACTCTGTGAGCTCGTATGAGCCTTCGTACCCACATTGCTTGTTCATTCCACCTAAGCTTTTGCATGTTGATGTCAATGTCTTTCTTGCGACCATGTTTTGGTCATGCTCAAGGTCTTCACTTTGTGTGTACATGTTATGTTCACTATGAAAATATTTGTTGTACTCACACATAGAGTCACATTCACTGTCATGTAAGCATTGTAAATGTTGATTAACAATCAATAACGAGTGTCACGCTTGTCGCTTGCACCATGGGTTAGTCATGTTGAACATTTGCGTCTGGTTGATTTGAGTCATCTCGTCAATAAGTCATGAGGGTGTGCGTTTGCAAGATTGCATTTGCATCTTTCACCCATTCACAAACTTAGTCATTTTACTAAATTTATGATGAACAGATTCCCCTATGACAGTCGAACCATCACACCACCATCGACTCGATTGATTGTCACCCATAACAGTGCACAAGAACCAAGAAATTCTTTTCAAGTTGTGCTACTCGCAAGAAATTCAATCAACCTTCATGCTGGCCACCCGGAGAATCAGACTCGACAGCCACCCCAGGAATAACTCCCCTAAAAAATTGTACGAACGCTACTGACCTTGCCTGTTATGTTGACTGAATAAATTGCACAGACAAGCCAAACCGACAGCCAGTGCTCATCCTTGTCTCCCTCAGAAAATTGCGCAGTGTTTCCAGCCAGTCCTCTCGACAGTCGACGGACTCCTCATCCAAAAAATTGCGCAGTTTTCATGAGTAGAATTTCTACTGCCCAACAGTCCTCTTAGCTTAGAAATTGCACAAAGATTATTAGCAGGCTGACCTGCCAGCCTCTGTGTAGTTTCTCTTGCCAGCAGCTCCCAATAGCAGGCTAAAAATTCCCTCTAGGAATTGTACAGTTTCTGCTGCCAAGATCCCAGCAGTTGACTGCCAGTTCCCTTTGGGAATTGCATAGTTTCTGCTGCTAGTGGCCTAGTAGCAAGTTGCCAGTTCCATCCAGGGATTGCGTAGTCTTGGCTACAAGGCTCCCGACCAATTCATCCAAAAAATTATGCAATTTCTGCCTACTGGTCCTCCATGCAGCCCAGCCTGTTCCTCTAGAAAATTGCAAAAAAATTGTTGGCAAGCCCTTGCTACCTGCTCATTCTGGAAAATGCATAGGTTTTCTCTACCTTGCCTTCCTGTAGCCTAGACTATGCCTCCAAAAATTTGTGCAGTTTTTCCTTCCATGTGAACCAGACCTCGTAGATAGTCATTGTTGACTTAGATTTCCCATCTTCATCACCTAGTGACTCTTGCGCATTTTTCATCAGCAATGCCTAGAGCCATCATCATGTCTCGTAACCTTGCTACCTCTCTCGTTCATCTACATTTGAAATGATCAT
>APFE031713869.1:66137-80745 GCA_000404065.3 Pinus taeda
AAGACACTCACTTATTGTACAAAGAGTCATGTAAAGCCGAAACGTCATGGAAGTCACACAGTCATAAGGGTAGTTGAACAACCATAAGGGTCAGTTTCACCCTTGGCTATAAATACCCCCTCATTTGTACATGCAAGGGAATTTTCACCTCAGCTCCACCCACATAGCCAAGAGATTCTGTAATATTTTCTTTGAGGAGTAAGTAGTGGCTCCAATGCCCCACGCACGGGGCTAGTGATTTATGGTGTAACAATGTGTCTTGGAAATTTCGCTTAATTCATAAGCATGCTAACAGGCCAACACGTTTTCACACATGTATTATCACTATTGTAAGACTAACCTTGAACACTTGTAATGCATATTGCTTTCACCTATGTTGAACACTTGAACTTATTTCACTCGTTGTAATGCTTAATCTATTAATGAAAATGTGTTGTATATGTTGTTAATGTTGTCTCACCTATGGTACCTTTCTCCCTAGCCATCAGGGAAACCCTTCACATAAAACTTGTTGTAATAACCATTGCACTCATCTGGACTCATCCACTAAGTGTTGTACGTGTTATCTTCCCTTGTGTGTTGTGACTGCCGCATTTGTGCGGACTACTCCTCCAGAAGATGTGCACATCTTGATTGTGTTGTGTGTTCCTAGCCGAGTTGGAACTTAATTTCAACCAACTTGGGACTCACTCCCACCTTCTACCTCTGTAGAGAAAGAACCTTTGACATAAGTAACACTAGCAATCACGAGGCACATGAACCTCACTTCTTGAAGATAAAGAAGACCACTCTCCTGTGTTATCAAGAAAGAGTTGAGTTAAATCCTTAAGACAGTGGCAACCATGCCATCGTACCAGATGGGACTCCCACAGCAAATGGTGTGACGTCTAGTTGGGACATCATACCAGAGTGATCCACTGTATGTTGGCAAATCCAGCATCGTCAACAATTCCCTAAGAATCTTTTGATCCTTTAGATTTTTTTCCATGTATTCAGATAAATCTTGATCTTTGGATGGCTTGGAGATCTTTCCATGGACATGATCGATGATTTCATTTACTTCGAGGAGTATGTCTATCCTTCATTTCCATGCAAGGAAGTTTGATATCCCAACCAGCTTCTGACTTTCCTTGAAACATGGAGTAATTTTACTAGATTATAAGAGAAAAGGTACATACTTGTCAAGATAGAATATTCAACTAGATTTCTTTGGTGGTTATGAACTTGATGCTTCTTGGATGATTATTTTAAGGATAAGAAGGCCCTTCTATTGGATTATCTTTTTCCAAGTGAAGTATTTTCTTTAATAAAGAGAAGATTGCCCTTTTTATGAAAACACCTTTCGATATAATCCTTCTTTAGTCTCTAGAAATATTCCACTCCTTAGATCATGGAAAAAGGATTATGTCGAAGATGGTACTAGGGTTTTAGTCCTTATCTGTGCTTCCTCCTTGATTATGATTCCAAGACTTTTTGCTGAAGTAGATTTCTTTGATCTAGGGTTTCATTAATATGAAGATCTTGATTTCTTGCTTAGTATTCTTTTTATATCACTTTGATCCTTCCTTGAAACTTTATCTTTGTGTGTCTTCTTTATTAGATTCCCCTTCTTGAATTTAGCACCATAGCTTTGATACCATGTTGAGAAATCTATGGCATTAATAGCTAGGTGATTTCTCTACTTCAGATAACTTCTTTTGATAGAATTCTACCTCTTAATTATGATCTTCTCTTTCTTGTACTTATTATTGTTATTTTCATCAAGACAATCACCATATCATGAACAAATAGAGAGACAAGAGACACAGTATATAGGATTTTCATCCAGGGCCAAAACCTCTCACTCTTTGAGAGGAAAACGCAAACAAAATTATTTTTATAGATATTTAGTTGATGAACAACAAGACCATGACAATGACCCTTGACACTATAGTCCTCCCAAGACCATGTTACTAGCCTCCTTTACCAACACTGCTCTTCTTCTTCCTCTTCTCTGCTTCCTTAGAATCCCAGTCTTCCTCTTCTCGGCTTCTTTAGAATCCCAGTCTTCCTCTTCTCAACTTCTGTGAGAATCTCGGTCTTTCTCTTCTCTGCTTCCTTGAGAATTTTGGTTTCCTTAAGGTCTCAAGAGAGAGACCTAATATGCTTCTAATTGGCCCCTTCTAGCGAGGTCTTCTTCCGAGATAAGATCACTTTCATGTAGCTATAAGAATTCGACCTTCTTTTGGCACCTTCATATCTTCTGCCTTCACACGTGGGAGGATATATTACCCAAAATAGTTCGCAAACTAACTTTGCTCTCCTTCCCTCTTTCTTTGTAAGATAGTGGATCTCTCTAGTATGATTCTTGCACTTCTTTGTAGACTTTGTTTATCGAACTTTCTAGCCTTAAAATGAGGACAAGAACTAATATATATAGTTGCTTTTCCATGCCAGTTAGGACGACATGATCTCTTGGAGAAGAGATGACATCATCTCTTTATTTTCTTCCTTCATTGTAAGCCAAATTGAAGAGGGCTAGTGACAAGATCATGGAGGGTGACTTTACATAGACAAGTGTGACTCTTTACAATAAGTATTCATTACATGGCAATGACTCTTTATACTTTTATGACTCGATGAAAAAATTCCTAATGGATGTCAATGGGAGCCTATACTAAAATAAAATCTCTTGCTCATGAAACCCATGATGCAAGTATTAAAATAATTTTATGTTTCTTCTTTACATCTCTTACATAAAATCACAATTATATGTCACTATTAAGATCGAACCTAGTAACACTTTACAACACACTTTTCCTATCAATTGAAATTAATACACAATTTAGGCAAGCATTCAAGCATCTGAGACACCTATTTTTAGTCAAGGTGACCCTGAAAAAAACCCCAAAGCCTCTTAGAGAAAACCGATCTTAAAAGGAGGATTTTATTTCTTGATAAATTAGTCTAAGTACATAAAATTAAACACAGTACTTATCTCCCTTTAGCTTAAGCATTAAATGCAATTTCTAGAAATTTCTACCCACTGATAATTTTCATATTTACAAATTTTTCATGCCCTGAATTTTTCTGAACTCATCCACAACTCATCTCCTTATTTTATGTGCCTAGAAATCTTCCTTGAAATTTGTGTTGAAGAAGCCTCAATTTCTATGCAAAAAGAACCTTGAATTTTGTGCCAAATCTATGTCAATTTATGTGCTGGAAGTGACTGAAATGCACCTCGAAATATATTCTTGGGGACAGTAGAGACCCTCCTCAAAAATCATAGTGAATAGTCCCTCATAATGCATGCCACAACCCTTGAAATTCGTGCTACTATTTGCCTCGATTTTTGCACTGACTATCTCCTTGCTTTTTGTGCTCCTCTCCTTGGAATTCATGCCTCCAATGGCTTCCTCCCTCCTAGAAAATCGAACCCTCCTTCTGTAACTGAAAATTCTCTTTCAAGTTTTCCTGTCCTCTTCTCCTCATGCTCCCTCAAGTGTGAAGTGAAGAATGAGCCTCCCTTTTCTCCTTTTGTCTCTTAAAAAAGATTGAATCCCTAAACCTTGGATCTAATGGATGAGATTTAATCTCCAAATCTTAAGATGTGCTGTTGAGATCAATTCTCCAAAATGACCCCCCTCACACATTGGCCCCATTACTTGAAAGTCTCATAGTATCCTTTTCAAGTTGTGTACCTTTTCCTATTTTCTAATAAAGTGATTTTTCACCTCACTTTAATATTAGAAAAGTAAACTATATACTTTACACATAAAGTCACTTTATAAAGTACAAGTGACTTTAATAATAGAAAAAGTACCTAGTACAACACTTTTAAGTACCTTTTCCACCCATGACATTAATATAACTCATAAATGTCACCAATACAAAATTCATTAATGTCTCTACTAGGCTAAAAGGGATAAATGCCTAGTAACACCTCCCCTTGGTACTATTTCCAACACTCCCTCTTACCAAGGAAGGTGTTTCTCACCACTAACATCCTATCCCTAAAGAAAACATGCTTGCCTCTTGGAAAAGACTTGGTGACAATGTTTGCTACCTTCTCATCAATGGATATAAACTCAAGCTTCACTGCCCCTCACTCAACCCAGCCTCTAATGAAGTGGTATCTAATATATATATGCTTTGAACGATCGTGAAATACTAGATTCTTAGATATTTTAATACAACTCTGATTGTGATATTAAATCATAGTTGGTCTCAACATCTGACCAAATAAGCCATGAAGCATCTTGTGAATCAAAAATGCCTCACACCCTTCCTGAATAATTTCCATGTACTTTCCCTCTACGCTACTCAATGCCACTAACTTTTGTTTCCTATTGAACCATGAAGCATCTTGTGAATCAAAAATGCCTCACACCCTTCCTGAATAATTTCCATGTACTTTCCCTCTACGCTACTCAATGCCACTAACTTTTGTTTCCTATTGAAACATGAAGCATCTTGTGAATCAAAAATGCCTCACACCCTTCCTAAATAATTTCCATATACTTTGCCTCTACGCTACTCAATGCCACTAACTTTTGTTTCCTAGTGAACCATGAAGCATATTGTGAATCAAAAATGCCTCACACCCTTGTTGAATAATTTCCATGTACTTTGCCTCTACGCTACTCAATGCCACTAACTTTTGTTTCCTATTGAACCATGACACAATTGTTGATCCCAATTAGAAACAACATACAAAAGTTATCTTTTGGCCACTAACACTACCAACCCAATATGAGTCTTTGAAACTAATCAATTTGACCCCATCAAATATGATATAAACCAACCCATAATCCATTGTGCCCTGTAGGTACCTCAACACATGTTTTTTAGTCACCCAGTGTACTCTCCTAGGCTCCATCATAAACTAACTCAATGAGTTGATTGCAAAATAAATATTTGATCTAATGTTGATGGGATACATCAATGACTTGATCAACAGACGATATAAAGTGGGATTGAGCAACTCGGAATCAACATCATGAATCTTCTTCTAGTTGGTGATCATAGGAGTATCCATAAGCCTACAACCATCCATATAGAATCTCCTCAAGATATCTCTTGCATACCTTCCCTAGACCATAAAGATGTGCCCATCCTCCTTGCAATCCTCTGACCCAAAAAAATAATGCATCAGCCCCATATTAGTTATATAAAACTCTGAAGCAATATCTCTCTTGTAGTATTGGATGAAGCTATCCTCCCCTATGATAAAGAGGTCATCCACATATAGTACCAGAATGAGTGGATCGTCACCTCTATATTCTAGAAACCCATCTACTACAAGTATGCATCTAACCTCTTGTACCATGCCCTCAGTGCCTGCTTCAGTCCATACAAGTATTTCTTTGGCCTACAAACATGAGACTCCCTCTCATGAAACTCAAAGCCCTAAGGCTTCTCAAAGTACATGTCCTCCTGTATAAAACCATTGACAAAGGTGGTCTTCACATCTATCTGGTGAATCCTCCAGCCCATATCAGCTACTATATATATCACTTTTCTAATGGAAGTATAACAAGAAACTGGTGCAAAGGTCTCCTCACAGTTAAATCCTTCTACTTGTGAGAACCCCTGTGCCACAAACCAAGCTTTGAACTTCTCAACACTACCATTTGCAACATGTTTGAACTTGTAGAGACACATGGAAGTCACAAATGACTTCCCATCAGGTTGTAGCATTACCCCCATAAATCATTCTTCATGATAGAGGCCTACTCTACCATGGCATCCCTCCAGATTTGCTATCTAGTGGCCACCTCAAAACCAGTTGGTTTTGTCTCCACAAAATTTGCAATGAAGCCACCCAACCTCTCTGGTAGTCTACTCTCCATGACAGATAACTTGGGTCTCCCCACTGCCTCCTAAGCCTCCTTAAAGGTCTCCCAAAGCCATCTTGGCTTCCTCTTCCCCATAGTAGACTCCTATATTGGTATGGGAAAATCCTCAACTCGTTCCTCTCTTCCATGTGAGGAAGGATCTGAAATAAGAAAAGGAGGCCCTGAACTCTGATATACTTTTCCTTATGAACCTTCACCAGGTGATCCTATGCCAGACGAAGTTGTACCTTGTGAACCTGTCACCCCTGAAGAAGGTGAGCTTCCTGATCTTGATCTACCACCTGATGCACCTTAGACCTGTGGTGTGGTCCTCTACTTAGGCGCCTATTTATCTACCTAATCAACCTCCTGAGACCTCCTCAAATGTGACATCCCTCCTCAAGACTATCTTCCTTTGTGCAAGAAGATATATGCGGTAGGCTCTGCTTCTCTCACTATATCCCACTAGGATACCCCTCTCTACAGTGGGTTCCAACTTCGTCCTGTTCTCCTCACGAACATGTGAATATGTAAGGTACCCAAATATCCTTATGTGGCCAATTCACAACTTCTTCCTGGTATATATATCTTTGGGAGTCTTACTCCCCAAGACTCTGTGTGGACTCTTGTTCTACAAATAAACAACAATGTTACACACCTCAGCCCACAAGAGGAAAGATAAACTTTGATCATGCAACATCGCTCTAAATGCACCCACAATGGTCTTTTTCTTCCCCTTTGACAACCCATTCTTCTTATGTTTATATGGCACAATGAGCTCCCTCTTTATGTGAACACTCCCACAAAAATATCTCATCTCTATTGAAGTGTACTCACCCCCATATTCCGATATCAACACCCAGATATTCCTCCTTGTTTGGTTCTCCACAAGTGCCTTAAACTCTTGGAATCACCAAAAGACCCCATCCCTGTCTCTAGGAAGTAAATTAATCCCTCCTGGGGTGGTCATGAAAGAATGTCACATGGTACTCATATCCACTCAATGAGACATGGGACATAGGACCATATACGTTATAATGAACAAAATCAAGGATTCATGTAACTCTGTTGTCACTGCTTTGGAAAGGTGTATTGGTGTACTTTCCCAAAGCACACACCCTGTACACATCATGATGCTCAGTGTTGAAATCTGGAAACCCGGTAACCATCTCCCTGAACATCCTAAAAGCTCCATGGTGCAAGTGGGACATCCTCCTATTCGACAACTCATATAAATCATTGCTATTGGTTTTCACTAACATAAATCGAAGAGGATGAAACATGAGTTTGTATATTCTCCCACTGCAAGCTCCAGTCACATGACAAAACTTGACATTAGATCCTCGAGGATATATCAACACTTGTCCCTTCATTAATAATACCTCATACTCCCTGTCCTCCAAGCTCGAAACTGATATCAAACTCTTCTGCAACCCTCGAACATAAAAAACATTTGTCACCCTCGGAGGAGGTGATGACTCCCTCTGAAATGAAATTGTCCCCATATCTTTTTCCTTGATGTTGGAGTTTTCTCCAAGTGTAACCTCCAACTAAATATAATCCTCGAAAAGGCTTGTGAAGTTCCCTCTAGCTATGGCCATATGGAAGGATGCTCCACTATCTGTGAACCATGCACAGGAAGATGTGACATGAGTGGATAAACTCACCACCAAAGCAAACCTGAATCAAACATATCCATAAACTCATCCACATTCGTTGAAGCTGCAACCCCTTGTTTTTTCTTACCCTTCTTTATGGGACACTGAACAACATAGTGACTCATCTTCCCACAAGAAAAGCATTTCACTTTTCTCATTTCCCTATCCTTAGCCTTCTCCTTCCCCTTATCCTGCTTTGCTCCACTAGAAGACACCCTCTTGCTATTCTTGTTATTATTGCCCTTTGTTGCAAGAGAAACATTGTCCTCCTCACCTCGCCCACCACTCTTACAACCACTTTTCATACTCCTCTTCATCTCCTCCTAGAGGAAATCACACCACATCCTCCTCCAAACAGGAAAGTTCTCTCTAGCCACCAAGTTATGGATAAATCTATCCCACTTCTCGGTGAACCCCTCTAAATAAATATGAACCAAATGCTCCTCTGGGACATTTTCTCCAATAATAGCTAACTCATCCTTCACGTATGAGACTATGGTGAGGAAAGATGTCACATTTTCGGTCTTGGTCATCTTGGTGTTGCATAGTTTTTGTCTCAACACCATCTTCCTAATCTCATAGAACTTTGGTGCAAAGAGACCAAGGACTCCCACATCTGATATGCATATCTCATCCCTAAAACATGAGGGAATAAATGATCCTTGATGACATCTAGAAGGATCCTCTTTGCCTTCACATTCTTCTTGTTGAACTCTACCAACTGAGCTGGAGTAATGGGTGCTTGCACAATTGCTTCAACAATTTCCCACTCTTCCACCTCCTCCAATAAAAGCATAACCCTCTCCTTCCATGGGCCAAAGTTTTTAGACCCCATAAATTCATCCTCTACTCTCAACCCATTAGCCATGACCCCACAACCAACAAAATGAAGCAAACCTGGACACTAAAACCTCTCTCCCTCTAAACTACTAAAGTCTTTGGGTTTCTCGAAAAGTATGGTTCACTATTTGAAGACTTTTGTAGCTTTTTTCCCTCTTTAACAGCTGACTAAAAATGAAAATTTAAGCTTGAACTTGGCTCTGATACCACGTAAAAAATTAATGATCTGCACCCTTACCCATTTTACAATCTTGCATATGTTTATTTGGACCAACCCACATGTTTTGTCATGCTGATATAAGTTCCATAATTCATTAATTGTAAAGATTCAAAGAGTACTTGTCCTTTCATTTTTACTATCAGTTGAAATAAATACAAAATTTAGGCAAGCATTCAAGCACGTGAGATACTTATTTTTGGTTAAGGTGACCACGGAAAAAACCGCACAACCTCTTGGGGAAAACTAGTATTCAAAGGAGGATTTTGTTTCATGAGAAATTAATCTAAGCACATAATATTAAACACAATACTTATCTCCTTTCATCTGAAGTATTAAATGCAATTTCTAGAAATTTGTGCCCACAAATAATTTTTAGATTTACAAATTTTTCATGCCTAGAAATTTTCTACAATTGTCCATAATTCATCTCCTCCATTTTTGTGCGTAGAAATCTACTTCAAAATCTATGCTGAAGCATCCCTCATTTCTGTGAAAAAAAACCTCAAATTTTGTGCCAAATATGCCCCAAATTTTGCGCTGAAGCTACCTTGATTTATGCGCTAGAAGTGACTAAAATGTTCCTCCAAATTTGTCCCTGAGGATAACATAGACCCTCCTCGAAAATCATCTTGAACAGTCCCTTGAAATGCATGCCACATCCATCAAAATTCGTGTTGTTGTTTTGCCTCGATTTCTGCAATAACGGTCTCATTGATTTTCATGTTCCTCTCCTTGGAATTTGTGCCCCCAATGGCTACCTCCCTCATAGAAAATTGAAGCCTCCTTCTCTAGTTGCAAATTCTCCTTCAAGTTCTCCTTCACTCTTCTCCTCATGCTCTCTCAAGTGTGAAGTGAATAATGAGCCTCCCTGTTCTCCTTTTGTCTCCCA
Source organism: Pinus taeda (assembly GCA_000404065.3). NCBI lineage: Eukaryota > Viridiplantae > Streptophyta > Pinopsida > Pinales > Pinaceae > Pinus > Pinus taeda. The sequence goes on from APFE031713869.1 coordinate 75,564, forward strand.
AAAAAGATGGAATCCCTAAACCTAGGATCCAATGGATGAGATTTAATCTCCAAATATTAAGATGTGTAGTTGAGATCAATTCTCCCAAATGACCCCACTCACACATTGGCCCCATTACTTAAAAGCATCATAGTAAGTTTTTCAAGTGTGTACCTCACTTTAACATTAGAAAATTACACTATGTACTTTACATATAAAGTCGTTTTATAAAGTACAAGTGACTTTACTGTTACGAAAAATGCACGGTACAACACTTTTACATACCTTTTCTACCGATGACATTAATATAACTCATAAATGTCACCAAGACAAAAGTCATAAATGTGTCTACAAGGCTAAAAGGGATAAATGCCTAGTAACACGTCTCCTTGCTACTATTTCGAACAAAGGAATTCTTATAAAAACCAAGAGGATTAGTTTGCATTTCTTATCCATTTCTTATAGACAACATCTTAGTAATCAAGGAGCATTCCTATTATGAAATGGAGTCATATCACTTCTCCAAATAAAGTGGGGTTATGGGGCCTCAAAAATAAATTTATTTCGCAAATCTTCACCAACTTGGAGCCTGTTCTGCTTATCAAGGGTAATATTATCTAAGTATATCAAGTATCTCTTGATCGAGGAATAATATCGATAGACAAGGAAATCGACCAAAGGTTAAATCATTTGGAAAGCATTGGTAGATGCTTTCCCTTTAGTTGTCTCTTAGATGATCGAGATAGTGGAGAATGACTGAAAGGTCGAATTCAGTGAGGATTCCTAGATATGGGGAAGATGGTGATTAACAACTCTCAAAAGCCGTAATTAAGTATCTTGATGCACTAGGTATTTTTTTCATTAACGAATGCCAAAGTGTAGTCTCCCGAAGCAAAGCATAGGTCGAGGTGAAATTCTGAGTAAGACAGAGGTTCGGAAAGCCTAGAAGATATAAAGTGGCACAACTATATGGGGAAGATGATATCCAATTCTATTATAGACTAAATAAGGATGGGGAGTAGAATACTCAACTAAATTGGGTTATTCAACCCATTTCAAAGCTCAATTCTTGGGGGAAAATAAATGGTGGTGGGGGCTCCTTTTGAAACTCCGCGCTCCCCTAAAGTGAAAAATTGTCATATCAATAGCTATGAAAAATAAACTATTCATGTGAAATAATGGTTTAAAACAAGGTTGGTTTGGCCCAAATTGATAGCTTTGGAGGAGATCATTTCTCACTTATTTGTTTTATGTCATTATGTCACTAAAAGCTAGTATTTAAGCAAAAATATTATAGGATGAAGCAGGACTTAGATGATGCAAGTGGAGCTAGTATTCAAGCAAAAATATTCTTGGAAGAAGCAAGATTTGGAAACATGCTTGTAGGAGTGGCTTCATAATGGATCATTCAAACACTTTGATGCTTTTCCATGTTTATTGGTGTATGGATTATGGTAAGCCCAAAATTCTAGTAATTTTAAAAATGAAAAAATTGTGTCACAAATAATAACCTATAATTAAACTTACCAGATCAGAAAACCAAAAACTCAAAATTTCAATTATGCAAATACTAAATTATGATATCTTGTAAAAATATTTAAATAAATCTAACTTTTATATATATATCAAATTCATTTTTGAACTGCAACATTTTCTTCATATAAAATTCTTTTTCATAATATTTTTTTTCCAAATATATTAAATTTTATAACCTTACTTACATCAAAATCATAAAAAAACACTTTTCTTCCTAAATTATTTTAACAATTATAAATTGTGCATCCGTAATGGTTTCAAAATAATTAAAAAATTCAAAATAATTTAAAATATTATAAATAAATAATAAACTTTCACTACATAATTTGAAATATTAAATAATTAAAACTAAATAAATAAATAAATTCCGTAACGCAGCGCTCTAGAGGAACCATGTATCTGCATAAATCCATCCACTTCAAATGAGAACCCCAATAACACAGCATAATAGTGTACCCATAAAAGAATCCGATAGAATAACAGCCGACGCATTCGTTCAATGCATTCACCTCTAGGGAGACACCCGACAATTTTAGCATCATGAAAACTAAAGAATTGGATAGATAACACTTCAACATAAAGGCACCCGAAAATTTTAACATCATGAAAACTAAAAAATTGGATAGATAACACTTCAACAGAAAGGCACCCGAAAATTTTAACATCATGAAAACAATCAGAAAACATGGAAGATGAACCTGAAATTCTATGCTCTTTGCTATCGATGCACGGAGCACATACCATGACAAACACTCGACAGAGACCGCACAGAGACTATGTGTCCACCAACCATTGTATAATCAACAGAGACCAGTCGCTGGAGGAGATACAAAAAAACTATCACCCTAATCATGTAGGAGATGAGAAACGGTTGTCACGTGTTCCAGAAGATTGAGTAGAGAGTCGTCACTTCAAAATAAGTGCAATAAAGTCAGCAAAAACGGAGACATTAATTTCAACATCTGAATAATAATAATGACACCCACATTTCTTCAATATTCGCTCCATGTTATCATATGAAAAGATTCTGTGTGGGGTTATTGCACTGATGGGAGGAGAAGGAATTGTGTCTGGGTTTCTTGCACAGTTCGTAGGAGGAGGAATGTATAAAGTCAGAAATGCTTTTCAATATTGGAAAGACATTCTCAGATTAAATTGCCATTTTTTTTTTGATATAAAATGGAGGAGTTGCTCAGAAAGTTATGGAAATTCAGGTCATATTTAGAGAAAATCAGTTAAATATTTTTGTAAATCCAAGTTATAGTTATTAAACTTCTAAATTTTAGGTGTCTTAGACATTTTTGATTGTGCTGAATCCATTTCTACCATCAAAAACACCTCAACAAATTTTTTTGAATTTTTTTTACTAACTCTTTAGGCAATTCCTAAACCTTGTTAAATGACACACCCCGATCTGTAATAGGATCCTTCTCTGCAACAAATACAAGAATTAGTCCGTAAATCGGAGTGGACAAATCAGGAAAACGAGGTCCAACTAGGTTGGAGAAAGGATGGTCACAATTAATGGTGGGTGTTATTTTGGGTTATTAGTCTTTTTGAGGCAATATATTGATTTATTTGTTAATTAAGGGGTCTATCCAAGTGAATTGGAATTAGGAGTTAGTGATTCACGTTCGAAGTTGAGTGTTTAATAAATTGATGTTTAAATAGGATGAATAAATTAAAAAGTTAATGAGCTACAAGTTTAATATTTGTTTTTTTATGTTGTTGTATTTTTTGGTAAATATTTTGTATTGTTAGAAAACATGGATTATATACTAAGTTATGGAGTTTTTGTTGGTTTGTTACTAGGAAAGCCAAATCAAACCCACAAATTTATTGTTGCTTTATTACTAGGAAAGCCAGACCAAACTCACAAATTCAACCTTTTCAAAAGAGTAGAGGACATATTTATGCTTATTGATAAAATGCTAAAAACTAAAAGCTAGGCCACCTCGGCCAAATTATAGACTGAGAAATATAGACAAGGAGCATGAAAGAACAAGATAGGAAGAGATCAATCAAGGGGATTTGCCTTGCCTAGATATGGTTCATCATCTTGCTTGACGGGAGAGTCATTAAAGGATTTCCATGAGGAGGAAATATGCGAAGTTGATGATACATATCCCTAACTTGCCAATTAATATGCTATTTTATTTCCAGTTCTTCTCATGTGAGTAGGGATGTTCTCCGGAATGGAACAAAGGAGCAATTCTACTTGTACGAGTGGGCTTTCAACTCTCCAATTACAAGATATTTTGTTGATGTGAGTGTCATGTAGGATCTTCTAGATCATGTTTATAACAAGTTGAGGATCTCCCTCCACCATAAGTTTGTTGTAGCCTTAATTCTAGGAAACCAATAGTCCCTCTTCTCAGGCTTCCAATTCTATTATGTTTTTATTGTTTATCCCATAAAACCTAAATAAATGTAGATAAGAGATTTGAAATGATCCCTAAAGATACCTCCATACATCACCTCATCTATATAACATTTTGAAGTGCCATCAAAATTAAGCTTTAGAAAATTAGGGGCAGGAGGGTATAGGTATTGTAGTATGGCAATGAAAGGGGGAAATCATTACTCCTATAGTAGGGAACCAACTCTGAAGTAGCAACGCCTCCTCATTTGGGTCTTTCCGTTCTTGATTTGAGTAGGGCTACACAACAATCAATTCCTTTACATTGATTTCAACTATGATCCAAAGAGAGTAAAGAGAGAGGGAGTGATTATTGAATATGTTATGATTCCTCTCTTTCTAAGTAGCCCAAAGAAGCAAGCCCGGAAGGAGAGTCCATATGCAATTAATATAGGATTATTAAAATCTTAAGCCTCCAAATTTTAATGATTTGAGGGATATGGATAGATCATCATCTTATCTCTTCATGCTAACTTCTAGATTGATCCATTGATGATTGGAATAGGGGCACCTATTGATCCAAGTGGATATCGGTAGCCACCCGCCTATTCCAGTTGGACCACAACCATTGTTTATTACAGTTTCATTAATTATAGCGCAATTTCAGCTTCCTTAATTGTAGCACAATTTACTATTTTTTGCATTTTTCCAGGTCATTAACTTCTAGAGCCGTTTTGATGCCCTAAATGATGTTTTTTTGGAAAACAGGAAAATTGCAATGTTAGATTGAAATTTGTAGTCGAAAGTTGTTGTCCTCGGATAGATATTTCTAATGAGGTATTGTGCACATGAAATGAAGATCGTATGCCAAAGTTATGATCACGGGAAGTTGATTTACCATTTTACCCCAACGGGGCCCATAGTTTTGGTGCTTCATCTCCTAGGGTTAGGTTTTTGGATGTTTAGGGTTTTTCATTGTTTCTCAATAATAAATAGGCCTTCGAACCTCATTGTAACACAATTCAGAGTCATGTAGTCGACACATCTCTTCTCAAAGATAAGTTGCCATCTCCCGAGCTAGTTTATTTCCATTGTGTATGTAAGCATATCTCAGTTCTTTGATATTAATGAAATGAGGTTTTATTTATGTTGCATCTCTTTGTTTATGTTTATATATGTATTTTCTTGCATTTTTGCATAATTCTCGATCACCTATTAAAGAGGTGTAGGAATTTACAGGGTAAGTTCCTCAAACAGAACACCAAAAGGACACCGCTCACAAACAGATCACAGATCAATACACCAGTA
>APFE031713869.1:81384-91595 GCA_000404065.3 Pinus taeda
GCATACGCATGAGAAAAAATCCTTCCTTTCTGTTTTTGATTTGCCCAGATCGCACAGAGTCACAGGGCAAAGAGCATACGCAGAAATGAAAGGTATAGATCCGGTTAAAAAAAAACTAAATAAACCGAAACCAAAATAAGAAGAGAGAAAATAACAGTAAACTGCAAATAAACACTGTATACCTCCAGATCTTAAAAATGACGCAGAAAGGAGTTCCTCACTGGAACAGATGCTCCGAACACAACAGAGCAGTCCTCTCGGCCCGAAAGAAGTAAAAAGCAGTAGATCTAGGAAACGACAGCCGCATGCAGTTCTACCGGCTTCAGATTTGGATCACCAACGGACGCGGCCCTCAAATAGCTCTGATACCATGTAGGAATTTACAGGGTAAGTTCCTCAGACAGAAAACCAAAAGGACACCGCTCACAAACAGATGACAGATCAATAAACCAGTATTTTGATGTGGTTAAAACCCTCAGAGAGGGAAACAGTGCACGGCCTGCGCCAACGTGGCTACTACAGGCAATTTATTAATAAAAGAATGAAAATTTACATAAGCTTCTCTCATGCACAATTAACCTACAAATGACCCTTCATGCGCTTTAAATAGAATTCATGGACCAATCGGGTGTCAAGCCACGGATCAAGTGTCGGTAATACCGAGGAGAGAATGAACCGTCAGATCACTACATATCGTGACCGTCGGATTGTAAGTTACAAAATGTACAACGGTAAAGAAACACACTTTACCTAACTCTATACTAGACCAAGTTGAACTTAACTATTTCCTATGTGTCGGAATATCCTAACAAGAGGCGCTCCACATTTTCAACTTCCTAGAGGCACACAGAACAACGGGAGGGGCCCATAGGCATGTGTTTCTAAATGTTGCCTTGATTACTTTTTTGTCTTGAATTAATATCCATAGGAAGTTGGAATCTTTCAACCATAGATTTCTCTACCAGATGTAGATCTAGATGGAACCTTTTCGCAATTCTTTAAAACTCACTTCGAGGCTATAAGCCTCATGCATGGAAAATAAAATACTTGCTCCATAACTCTGTCATAGTTTATTAGCTAAATTGGATATCAAGATGAGTCTTTGCTAAATCTTCCACTAAAACCTTGACCAAGTCTCTTCCCTAGGCTTAGGGTTCCATTCCCTTGAAATTAAACCTTTGTATCCATGTTCTATTTAAGGTAGAGGCATCCCAATAGTCTTCAACTTTGTGAAGACCTTGGGAAGTCATGTGGAAGCACATATCCCTTAAGTTGTTTTGGTCTTGTAATTTTTGGAGTTGTTGCCATGAGTCCTCCCAAAACATGGCTATCTATCCATCATGAATTTCCGTGAAGTAGTGTTGTTGTATCAAATGCATTCCTTTTCTTGTTAAATTCCAAATGGAGGGGGATATTTTGGGGAAGAGAATTCTTATGAGCTATTGAATAGGAATGTTCTTTGAATATTTTCTCATCCATATACATTTCTCGAGGCCTTGACCTCCTTCGATTTAATGTTACCAAATCTTGGCTCCTAGAACCATAATTAGAATTGAAGGATCTCTTAGCCCCATACCTCCCTTCAGTTTGCATTTGTATGTAACAAACCCAAGTTAAAACTTCATGTAATATAGTTAATAAAGGAAAAAAAACCAAGGTCATGGGCCATGTATTCCAAGCTAAATTTTGGGAAAATTATCCTAGTGGGTGTTCATTCCGATTTATTATGCCCAGGGAAATAAAGGATATGGAAAGACAAAGAGGCATTAATTGACTTTTTATTATGAAAATAAAGGAAAATATGAGAAAATGGAGATGAAAGGTCACAAGTTTTCATGAGAGGTAAACTAAAGTGAAAATAGAGGAAATTGAAGAAAATAGAGACCTTAATAATAAAAAGGCTTTTTAGGATCAGTTCACAACTTTTGTCAGGTTAACCTTTTGTCAGTTTAGTTTTGAAGCTCTCTCTATTCTCTCATACTATTTCAAACATAGATCATTCTTGGAGCATGCTAGCATTGGAAAAAGGAAAGAAAAGGAAGGACATGAAGGCAAAGGAAAGCAAGGGACAAGCAAGGAACAACATGAATACTTGCAGGTAACATGTTGCATGTGTAATTCCCTAACTGTTTTGTAAATACATGGTACATGCATGTGTGTATTTGGTTCTATTTTTGTCATTAGCATGGGTTTTTCTAGGTGTGACAATGGTTTCAACCTTCCCTTGCCATTTTCAAATAACCATGGTGTGATGGGGTTCCTTTATTTGGTTGAGCTTTGGATTGTTGGATGGTTTTGGAACTGGGTGAGGTGGTCTCAGGAAAATCCCCATAGGGTTTAGGAATCCCTTAACTGATTTTGGCGGGATTGCGATCGATCTTGAGGGTGGAGACAGAAAAATTCCTCTAGGTATTGGTGAAGAAATTATGAGGCATCTAATCGTGTTTTGGGCCTAGCAATCCCTTGATCGGTTTTGGAGAGATTGTGGTAAAGCCTAAGGGTGGAGGTGGTTTAATCTTCGGGAAGCCCTTGTTGTTTATTTATTGGTTTTGGGCGTAGTAGCCCCTTGACCGGTTTTGGTGGGATTGCAGTGAAGCTTGAGGGTGGAGGTGATTTAATATCCAGGAAGCCCTGGTGTAACAACCTCAGGTTAAAAATCCATGTAATAATGTTAATAAAGGCAAAATAAGACCAAGGTCACGAGACACTTATTCCAAGATGAATGTTGGGAAAAACTTCATAGTGTGGGTGTTCGTTTGGTCTATTATGGCTAAGGAAATTGGAAAAGGCAATGACAAAGGCATTGAAAAGGAAAAGTGGCATTAGTTGGAATTTTAATTATGAAAAATAAAGGAAAATAGGAGAAAAGGAAGGTGAAATGTTGTATATTTCACGTGAGGAGGAAAATGAAGGAAAATAATGGAAAATTAAGAAAATAGAGGCCGCATTAATAAAAAAGGATTCTAAGGATTAGTTCATAACCTTTTTTCAGCTCAGTATTGGAGCTTTCTCTTTCTTCTCTCTCTCATACACACTTAGAGTATGATTGGAGCACTCCAGCATTGGAAGAAGGAAGACAAGTGAAGGACAAGAAAGCAAAAGGGAAGCAAAGATTAGGCAAGGAAGAGTGGGACCAAGTAGCTACGAGGAGATTACTTGCAAGTAATGAGTTTCATGTATGATTTCCTTGCTAGTTTTGGCATGCATGGTAAAATCATGTGTGTACTTGGTTGATGTCATTGGGATGGGTATTTCCAAGTGTGACAGTGGATTTCAACCCTGTCTTTCAATTTTCGGATAGCCATGGAGCAATGGGGTTCTTTTAGTTGGTTGAGATGGATTGTTGGATGGTGTCAAAATTCAATGGGGTGGTCTTAGGAAAAATCGCAAGTCCTAGGAATCCCTTGACCTGTAATGGAAGGATACACACTAAGTTACTAGTTTTGAATACCCTTGTTAGGTCTAAGAATCCCTTGATCGGTAATGGCAGGATACATGGTAAATCCTATAGGTGTATACCCTCGTTGGGCCTATGAATCACTTGACCGATGCATGGTGAGGTTGTGGTAAATCCAATATTGTATATCTATTGTTTCGGCCTAGGAATCCCTTAGCGGGATGCAAGTGTAAATCCCGATGAAGCCTTAATTGGTTATGTTGTGAGTCCCACATTCATGATTAGAATATGGCAAGAGGGTGATTAGCTGAAAGAAACATTTGGTTAAGCTAATCTATGGTCGAGTGGTATGTGGAAGTCCCTCGCTTGGTTTGCTTTTGCATATGTTAATAAGAAATTTTTTCCTCTTGTGTATTATGTGTGAATATGTTTTTTATTATTTGATTATAATGGTTGTCCTATAATTTTTATTCTATTGGATATATGTTGGTGTTACCGGGAATAGTGTCCACTCGGAGCTGCTATTCCCACTAAGACTGGTAACTATCTTAGAAACAAACAAGTAAAGTCTACTTTCGCTTTCCTTTATGAAAATAGATAAGAGTGGAACAAAGGAGACCAACCTTAGCCTTGTTCTTGGTTCCCTTTCTTGATTCCTCCCCTTCCTCATAGATCTTTGCCGCTTCTTCTTCATCTGCCCAACTTCAAAGAGCACATGTGGAATCAAAGCAACATACTACTATTGAAGAATAGAGATCTATATTCATATATAACATAGGACCAGATATGTGTTAACCATACAAATGCATATATAGGCAAACATACAAGAATATGGAGGAAAACTTGAATAGCTTTATTAAGATCAAGAATAGCAAGAGGATTACAACCATATGTTCTGACCCAGCATCATCCTTGAGTAAGAAATCCCTTCTTCACCTCAAGAAAAGCTTAGATCACCCAACATTATGAAGTTACACCAGAAAATCAATAGCACTTCTCTACAAGATACAAGATTCCAGCCCCCTGGATCTCTGTGATGACGGATCCATATATAGATGATTGTAGGGGGGTGAATCATCTCCTGGGGTCTTGATTAGTGTCCTCTCTATGATAGTTCTTGATTCCACTTGGAAACTGATGATCTCTTACTCATCCCTGGTCGAAAACAGAGAGGCAAGTGTCAGAGGAGAAGCTTCTGGAAGATTCCATGATCTTCCACCTCGCAAATTGTCCCTGCCATTTGTCCATTCATGACCATCGCACCCTATAGAGGAGCCATTCAGTATACATCGCACCCTTTACACTCTAAAGGTGATATGCATCGCACCCTCTGCATTGGGTATTCAGTATGGTCTAGTTTTGACCATTTATGAGCAGTTTTTAGTGGAGAACTTCTGGGAGATGTTGTAATCAGCTGACCTTGTTCCTTTAGGCAGTGAAGCAACACTTTTAGGGACTTAGGATCCCTTAGTTTATGGACATTTATGATTTGTTTTTTAGTGCCCAAAAATTTCTATAACAGTTGCCCCCTAAAGCATGAGGTCCTTAATCTTTTTGATGTCGGGCGAAATGCTTTACCATGAGGATCCGAAGTTTTTTCGAGCTCGGAGGTGACCTGTAATAATATACAATACAATACATTATCTTGACAGCATTTGTTTCATGATCTAGCTGAGTCAGGCATTCCCATGCTCTACTTTATAAATTCATTTTCATCTACATAGGACAGACGATCGTCTGTGTGGCAGACTGATGATTTGGACTCATCATCCTTTGATTTGGATGATCATCTATTCGGTAATGATGTACATTTGATGTTTTTATATTCCTGAATATATCGCAGCCCGGATGGATGAAACTAGATCCGGGGTCTTCAAAACACGTTCAATTTTCACTCAGAGTACAAGTCGATGCATGTGAAAAATTTTCTGGAGTCGAACACGGAAAGACATCGCCTGATTACCAGCCAATGATGTAAGTTGTTAACAGGCATGAGAGGAATCACCAATAATGACAATGACCCTCAAGGTACTACAGTACAATTCGCGTGGTGTGAAAAAGGACTTGGCATCGAACACCATGCAGAATCTCTCAGTCGAAGACCATTAATGTAAACATGTGGCCGAAAGTTAGAAACTTGCCATTGAGGCATGCAAGCTTGAAAGTACTGAAAGGGTTGTTCCTAGGTCAAATTCTTGGATAATGAGTTGATGTTGACAAGAACTAACCCATCGTAGGAGGGCCTTAATGAAATCCACATCTATGACATGGAACGAAGCAAATGATTTTGGAGGTGAAAACAATTTGACGATACAATGTTCAGGGTGGCAGTCATGAAAGGAATGAAGCATGAATGTATTGCAGTGGGTGAGACACAGGTGAATTGTCTGAATGACTTCTCTTGAACATATCGGCGACACTGACGATGGATTGGTAGCCTTAACCCCAGAGATGGATGGTGTGATGGACGAATGGTGATGACCAGTGAACGGAACAACCCAACCCGGCTTGGATGTGGAAGGAAAGTGTCATGTTCAAGAGCGACTTGCTACCAATAAAGTTTATTCAAGTTTTATTCCCAATTTTCCCCAGTCATTGTTGACCAATACCTCTTTATTTTTGTCAAGCTTGAGGAGGATAACATATGCTTGTTCTATAATCCGTCCTTCGGGTGAACCTGTCGCTATATTTTAGCGAGCCTAGCGATAGTGAAACCCGTTCTCGTCCATTTGGACGAGTTTGTCACTATTCGGTTTTAACGAGTTTAACAACAAAGATAACTCGACCCTTTTCAATTTTAGAGAGTCTGAAAGGGATGGAAAGGAGACTCCAAAGATTCTTTTTCGTCATATAATCCCTTAAGTCTGAAAAAGCATAAAATAATATGAAATGGATGAATTTTCGATAGTTTTAACGAGCTGAACAAGACAAGCGCTCGATCTTTTAGTGTAATAATCCCTCAGGTCCAAAAATATTAAAATCTAGAGGAGGGATAACACTGCTGATGACTTTAACAAGCTGGAGAGGCTAATCGATCGGCAATCTTTTCATATTTTACGAGTTAGTTGAAAAGAGCTTAAAGGAGACTTGTTTTCGAGGAACGAGTGATGATTTCGGGTAGCAGCTGATTCCAGGTAAGGTTTGGAATTTTCCAATCATGGCAATGTCACAAGGATGGCTAGTAGAATCACTTTTCGCAGATGTTCCTCGAAAGGGTAAACAATCAAATGGAGGTGAATGATCGGCTGAAAGCAGAGTGGAGTTGATGATGAGAACATGACCAAGGCTCAAAAGCTAATGATAAGGCATTCACAATTGTTATTTACCAGTTCATTTTTTAATGAGCTTAAACTCTAGTGGAAACATTTGCTCATGGGTTATGTTTATTTTTTAACGAGCTTGAACTATGCATTAAAACTGCCCGTGGCAGGTTTACTTTTAAACGAGCTTGAACCTTGCGGTAACACTACTCGTGATAAGTTTTCATGCCCCCAGCATAATAACGCCAAACCGAGGTGCATGCCCCCCAAGCTTCATTGCATTCAACAGGGTGGTTGGAATGAAAGTTTACCTCTAAGATCTTTGAAAGACTCGACTTGGAAAGGGAGTTGTTTCATGTTTTAATGAGGTTTACACTGTAAGAACTGTCCTCGGAATCCACCGTATTTATAGTATTTGATAGAAAATAAAAAAATGAAGGATGATTAAGGTCGTTGGAATAATCTTCGTGGTAATCCAGAAGATGGGAACGATGGTGGTAATCTTCCCATGGTGCCCCATCAATCATCATTAACTGAACGATTCCTTCGTCTGTAGAGTGTATTTGCGACCAAGGATCTGAAGGGGTGCCATATTCCTTATACCTATCTATCCAAACACTTGATGAGCGTTGATACGGGTTTGCCTCCCATGCTGAAAACATTGATTTCTATAATATTTCCAGTGGGGTTAGAAGCAATACCTGCAGATGATCCATTTTAAAATCGTTTTTTGACATCTTTTGAATGGAAGATATCATATTGCAGGTTCCTATGTTAGCCACTTTTGCCAAATTGGTTGGAGGCGGTAGGGTAAAAGTTCCCATTAATGTGGGGCCTTTTAGTATGCCTACTCCGATATTGTGAAGTGCACTTGGTCTTCCATGGATCATCAGAACGCTTCCATGACTTGCGAATTGTTGGGGAGAAAAGTTTGTTGGTTGATGATTGTAAGTCCTCCCTCCTTGGGAAGGAAATGCAATTTTCCTAAAGTAGGTGGACACAACGGCTGCCATGGCATATATCCAGGGTCTTCCTAGTAGGATGTTGTAATCGAGCTTTCCATCGATGATTTCAACATCGATTTCTACTGTTTTTGTAGGTTTTAACCCCGTACAGAAATTACCTGCATACGAATTCTAAATCACAGAAAAAATAAAAATGCGAGAGCATAACACATAAAACACATATACACAGGGATTTCCCATTGGATCTCAAAACCGAGACTACCAGCTTGATTTTTTCATTATATTCCTTTCAATGTTAAAATACATATTTATACATGACGAAGCATCCAATACCATGGACCGAAAACCATCGCATCCAAAAACATGGACCGAAAACCATAGGTAGGTTCGCCCACCTAATATAGGGTCCAAAAAAAAATTTCTCGGGGTGCTGCCCCGAACCCCGTAGAGGGGGCCTACCCGCCCCCCTCAAACCCCCCAGAGAGGGGGAGTTTCTGTCCCCCCTCTAACCCCCTGGTTCACTAGGTAGGTTAGTCGTGGAAAGAATATAACACAACCCAAAAATCTCCCACTTATTGTTTTCTTTCCACAGGGGGCCACAGGAGAGCTTAGTCATTTTTCCAGCCCTTAAATGCCCATTGTTTCTCTACAGCAAGAGAATTTCTCAGAGCTCACAGATTTTGTCAATGCATCTGCAGTATTCTTCAAAGTGTCCACCTTTAACAGCAACACCTTTTTGTCTTCTATCATATCCCTCACAAAGTGATACTGAACATCAATGTGCTTTGTCTTTGAATGATAAGCAGGGTTCTTTGCCAAGAAAATTGCACTTTGGTTGTCAAAATCTATCCTTATAGCTCCTTGTACTAACCCCATACTTGAACACAATCTCTGCAACCAAACTGCTTCCTTGCTTGCATGAGTGGCTGCCATGTATTCTGCCTCTGTAGTTGATAGTGCCACTACAGATTGTTTCTTACTCATCCAACTGCCTGCACCTCCAAATAGGTTAAACACATACCCACTTGTAGATCTTCTCTGATCCAGATCTCCAGCCCAGTCTGCATCAACAAAGCCACGAATATCAAACACTCTGTTCAATCCTGATCTTCCTTGGTAGCACAAACCATAATCACTAGTGCCACGCAAATACCTGAAAACCCGCTTCACTGCTGTCCAGTGCTCCTTCCCTGGTTTTGACATAAACCTGCTCAATACTCCCACTGCATGTGCAATGTCTGGTCTAGTACAGACCATGGCGTACATCAAGCTACCGACTGCACTTGCATATGGAACACGAGACATGTCCTCTTCCTCTTCTTGTGTCTTGGGACACTGTTCAGCAGATAACCTCACACCTACAGGAATAGGAACCTTCACCGGTTTACTATCCTGCATATTAACCTCTGCAATATTGTCTCGACATACTTCCTCTGGTTTAACCAGAGCTTCCTCTTTGCCCGATCTCTTTTAATTTCCATGCCCAAAATATAGTTTGCAGCACCGAGATCTTTCATGTCGAATTTGGAGGACAATTGGGTCTTCAAATCCTGGATAATTTCTTTGTCATTTCCAACCAACAACATATCATCCACATACAAGACCAATAAATAACACGATCACCAATTAATTTAAAATACACACAATGATCTGCTTTGCTTCTGGTGAAGCCAAGTCCCCGTATAAATGTATCAAATTTCTGATACCACATCCTTGGTGACTGTTTAAACCCATACAGAGACTTCTTTAACTTGCATACTAGTTCTTTCTTACCCTTCACCGCAAAGCCTTCAGGTTGCTTCATGTAGATTTCCTCTTCCAAATCCCCGTGAAGAAATGTTGTCTTCACATCCATCTGTTCTACCTCAAAATCAAAAGCAAGAGCAACAGATAAAAGTAATCTAATAGAAGTTACCTTGGCAACAGGAGAAAAAATATCACCAAAATCAATTCCCGGCACCTGGGAATAACCTTTTGCTACCAACCGAGCTTTGTATTTCTCCACCTTCCCTTCTGCATTGTCTTCTTCTTGAACACCCATTTGCTGCCAATGGGTTTCCTTCCAGCCGGAAACTCCACCAGATCCCAAGCCTCACTTTTGTGCAAAGATGCCATTTCATCAACCATGGCATATTTCCAGAGTTTTCCATCCTCTGAATCCACTACTTCCTTCACAGTTCTAGGATCATCATCAGTAACAGACAAAGCAAAATTTGAACAGAAAGCAGATGGACTATACCTTTCTGGCTGCCTTCTTTCTCGAGCTGATCTTCTCACAACCGGAGTTTGTGGCTCTTCATCTTCTGATTCCTCCTCTGCTACAGAGTCTGATTCTTCCTCCTTTAATTCAAACTCTATCTTCACAGGTTCCTTTGGTTGGACTTCATGTTTAATAACATCTTTCACCTCTCTGAACACCACATCTCGACTGTACACAACCTTCCTTGTTACTGGGTTCCAAAGCTTATAACCCTTTAAACCATCCTTATACCCAATAAAATGCACTTTTCATATTTACTATCCAACTTGGTTCGTTTCTCCTTTGGAACATGTACATATGCATCACATCTAAATACCCTCAGATGTGAA